>CM057812.1:56094477-56121138 GCA_030067965.1 Latrodectus elegans
ATCCCGAAAGTAATTGGGTATTAGTTTAATGAATCTACATGCAACAACATTATTAAATTGAAAATTCATCTCGACAGGAAATAAAGTATTTGCAAAAAAGGAATTCGAATGCTTATATCTCGTTTTCCTTAAGGCAGTCTAGCGAAATATTTTTGATTTTTATAAATGTATGGGTATTTAATGAGCTTCACTAAATATGTTTAAAAAGCAATTTATAAGCAGAACGGATATGAATGAACTTCATAAGAATTTGAAAATATATTTTTCAGTTTTTCATTCATACACCATTTATTTCTAAATTTTGAATTATTAAATTTTTCAACATATATTTTAAAATTATTTGTACCTTTCATTTTTAAAGAATTTTTCAAATAACATTTATGCAGATTTTAGAAGCACATTAGAATACTTTTAAAATATAATTTTTGTGCATTAATTTCAGAGATTAAAACAATGTGTAGATAAATATTCTGGAAATGTTTATTAATTTATTACAATGTAATTTGGTCATGATAAACAAAAAATTATTTTACTTATACTTTTTTAAATATATGTTTTGAAGTTTTCAAAAGTAAAATCACATCATGTAATGTGTTTTATATAAGTATGGCTACTTTGATTTAATTTCATAGTTTCTTTGAGCATAAGTTAAAGGCAACAAAATATACTAAATGTACAATATTTAAGTTAAAAATTTACCTTTACATCTCAAACATCAAAATGTGATATTGCTGCACGATTAAAAATATTAAACCATTTAATGTATTGAATATATTTAGGGATCTTTAAATAAAATATATCTGGTTGCAAAGTGAATAAGATAAATTGCAACATATCAAATACTTATCGGCAAAAAAATAAATTTATAAATAAATTTCACTGTTTTAATTCAGTTGAACATGAAACAATGTTACTAAATTTTCTTGGACATCTAAAAAATATTTTATCCAACAACAACTGAACAACAATTTACATTCTTTACATTTTACTAAAAAAATCAATTATATTTTAATATGTATGTTTATGATATTAAAATATAATTGATTTGCATTTATATGTATGTATATAAACATATATTCAACATTCCTCTGTTATAATGCCAAACTGGCAGCTGAATTGCTTGTGCTCTTGCCTTCGGTTCAACAGTTCGTGGGTACGAATCCCACCTTGAGCATGGATGTTTGTAGTGATTCGGAATCCACTTTAAACTGTAGGTAATAGTCTAATTATCCCTCGTGTGAAAAAATTGACCGTTGAGTGACAAACAAACAAACCTCTGTTATAAAATTAACTATTGCCATCGAGGTTAATAATATATAGCACATCCTGTTATATCAGATACCAAGTTATAATGTTCTCAACAAGATTTTGTTATACTCTGACTTAAATGAAAATAGAAATATTAAATTACATTGTGCTTAGAAAATTATTCAATGACTTTTATCTTAGTAATTGTTTTATTATTTCGTGTAAAAATGTTTTTAATTGTAAATGATAATAATTAAATACGTCAAAATGTATTTGATTGGAATGTATTCACACATTCAAAATTGCTAAAATGCTACATTAAACTAATGTTTTACAGAATATATATATATATATATATATATATATATATATATATATATATATATATATATATATATATATATATATATATATATATATATATATATATATATATATATATATATATATATATATATATATATATATATATATATATATATATATATATATATATATATATATATATATATATATATATATATATATATATATATATATATATATATATATATATATATATATATATATATATATATATTTCTTGTCTTTTATTTTTCATATTACTTAAAATTAATGTACTGAAATCAAATTTATTTCAATTAAATTGTCACTACTACATTTTTGTTATTGAAAGAAATGCTTTATGCATTGAAACTATCATAAAATAATATATCATAACTTTATTTTTCATAATACATTTAAAATTCATCGGTGTTGTTAAATACATCATAATTATTGTATTTCATTTTCAAAAGTAATAATACATAAAACATTGATATAATTAAAGCTATATAAATTATGAAAAAAGATTTTGTGTGATAAAGATTTGTGTAACATTTTCCATAACGTATAAATGCATCATTTAAAAATTCAATTTATATGAAATAAACATTTTTATTGTTGACTAAAAATTAATCCGTTTTATTACTATTATATTTTGGGCATTGACATATTTCATAATACGACAACGGTTTACTTAGATTGATCGAATTTTGAATTATAATTTTTTATAACAGTAAAATTTTATAAAAATATCTGTAATAATGAACTCAAATATAATATATATATATGAGTGGATGTATCTGTAATTCCATTTAAATGCAACTGATTTTTATTTAAATATTATTTAAGTAAAATAAAAATCTAGAACTATTTTTCTGAAAACTGAAGCCTATGGTTATTACATTGAAATGGTTTAACATTTTTTCTTTAATTTTTCTTTTTAAATTAACATATTTGATGTGATTATAATAAATTTTTATTTGTTATTATATTTTGCCAATTATTACAAATGTTTTTAAATTTCAATTATTCTATTCAATTCTTCGATGTGCTGTAATTATAGCTTATTCAATATTTAAATCTACTTTATTGTCTATAATTATCAATAAAACTTTGAATTCCCTGTTGTTTCTTCGCTTAAAAATGTGAGGTTTGGTTCAGTAGCTGCTCGTCAAAAGCAGAAAATCACGCATCATTAGATGAGGGCTGTTATACAGAGGGTGATTACATATATATATATATATATATATATATATACTGTGGTGTCATATATATATATATATATATATATATATATATTTCTTTATATATATATAGTGGATATATATATATATATATATATATATATATATATATATATATAAATATAAGATATATATATATATATATATATATATATATATATATACTGAATCTAGAAGTAGTATATATATATATATATATATATATATATATATATATATATATATATATATATATATATATATATATATATATATATATATATATATGTAATATATAGAATAAACAAATTTAACAGTTCCTCAACTCAGACGTAATTGGACCTTTATTATTTATAGGCTAAATTCATATAAATGAGAACATCCTAAACAATATCATTTAATTTTAATATCCATGAAATGATTGATATTTATAAATTTGTTTTTATTATAAATGTATATCTTCATAATTTTATAGTAACCATCAAAAATGTGTTACCATATTTTTAATAAACTCAAAATTAATATCTAATGTTTAGGTATGTTGAAAAGAAGAAGAAATAAAACCGCAAACCTAACCTAAAATGACATACCTAACTAAAAACAAATCTCCAGTTCTGCTTCAAAAACTTTAAATTCTGCATACGTACAAGAAAACTTAATATAATTTGTTGTGTTTTTAAACTGCTCATTGATTTAATTTTTATATTAATTTACTTTTCCTACTTGAAAATGATAAGATACATGGTATGGTAATTTATTATACACACACTCATATATATATATGTTAGATATTAGCATTAGATAATGTACTTCATCTCTATGGTATAAAAATTGTGTCACATGTTTATCCTAACTACAACTGGAGTTTGGAAAACAACTTTCAGAGGCAGCATCACGCTCTTGCAACACATGCATAATCCATTTCTTCGTGACCTCGCAGTTAAAGAAGTGCGCTATTTTTCTGTATTCACACTTTCTTTTTCTAAGTGATGTGCCGAAGAGCTTCAATTTTTTCTCTTTATTCTACTTATTTCTCTTTTCCCCTCACCATTCCCTGCCCAAGTCCTAACAGTCCCCTACTATCTCTCGCCAAGCACGCAATCTCACCCGACGTTTTCGAGGCAACAGCTGGTGACATCGCAGCAGCACCTCTTTTTCTTCAGTGTTCACTTTTTTTCCCCTTATTCTTGCTATTTTTCCCCATCCGTGGTCTTTCACTCCGTTCCGTAAAAGTCATTCATCAAATGACCGCCTATAGTGCACTCTTGATACCCTCTCTACAAGTCAATGAGAATTTCCAAGGCACTCAGATAACAGCAACTATTTAAAAGCCATCCTATCAAGCTTAGTCCAGGAGATAAATAAATGCAACTCTTAAAAAGGGATTTTTATTAAAACCTAAAACGAATCAGCATTTTTTTATGAAAAAAAAAATGTTTGACATTTTTTATTAATAGCAATGTATTTATTCATCTTATTTTCTCCTTTAAAAATGTAAATTAAAAATTACATAAGTAGTTCCGAAATAATTCCTTGATTATGAAATAACTACAAGCATCTGAATTAGTGAAATATTTTGTTAATTTTATACATATTATAAATGATTATCCACATAAACAATTTATACTATAAATTAAAACGAAATTATTTTTGTTTATTTATTAAAAATATTGGCTGATTTTCACTCACACACACACATCTCTCTCTCTATCTTATATATATATATATATATATATATATATATATATATATATATATATATATATATATATATATATATATATATATATATATATATATATATATATATATATATATATATATATATATATATATATATATATATATATATATATATATATATATATATATATATATATACCTTCTATATCAACCTTACTTCATTCTGAATCAACATATTCATTATATAAGATGAAATTTTTTTTCTGGAAAAAAAATGTAAACAACATGTTTAAAATTTGGTTCGTGCATTTAAATATAAACATTCACTATAAACATAAAATTTAATCTTCAAAGAAAAACATTAATTTGAAGTAATATTTTTGATATTATGGACTTTAAGTGAAAAGAATTGTAATATATATACATGAAATATATATTTAGTAAATTCTGACAAGTTGTACGCTTGATTGAAATTATTGTAAATGGAATACCATTTTTTTCAGAAATTCATTTTTCGTGCATTTGATATCATACTAATCATCATTTCAATCGTACTAAGTAATAAAGGGATCAGTTGAAATATATTAAAAAATTTTTTTAGAAAGAATTTATAACTTTAAGTTTCTGATGAATATACCTATATACCAAATAAGAAAAATTATTGTACCGTTGATATTGCTGAACAGTCAACCTTTTATTTTCAGATCAGAGATTTAATTCCCTCAATCTATGTTGTTGCTTTTACCTTATTGGAATCTATTTAAAATGTATATACTGACCTGAACATCCCTTTTTTTCAAAAACGTACTCACTGAGTAAGAACCAATCTGCTTATAATAAGCATTTCTTCTACGAAACTTGCATAATTAAAAATCTGTGACATTTGTAGAAGGTTTATTTCTTTAATCTTGATTTTTCCCAAGATAAATCAAGATTAAAGAAATGGAGGCGTAGTTGAGTATATTGTAACAAATTGAATGACTGCAAACTTTTTCGCATATTCAGAATGCATGAAGTTGTATTAACGTATTTCTCAAAAATTCTTTATTTACTTTGTGGAAAAAGATGTGCATATACACTGGCAATAATAGTTTTTTGAAAGAAACAAGTGAATAATGTGAAATTTCTGGATTAGTATAAAAAAAAAATTGTAAGACAAGATTTGATGATTGATCGCCAGGTTGGAAATGCATTTACGTTTTTATTTTCTACTTTTGAATGAGCTACAGACTATTCCACACTACCTAGAGACCTGTCATTTGAGGGTAATCTGATGAAAATTTTCGTGAGATAGTTACTTTTATGTATTAATTTAAAATTTCTAGATTTAAGCCCTATAATGAAAATCAATAAAATCAGCTGAATAATTTGCAATATTTTATAGGTTGTCATTCTTGCTGACAAACAATTGATATTGCATAGTATTTCCAGATTTTTGAATGTAATATTCTTATATGTGATGTATGTCTAGTACTTGTCTCAATCACCACCTATGTTAGATACATATTCAGCATATTTTTTATATTAGATAGATCTACACTTATGTTAGATACATATATAGATTCTGAGATACACAGCCATTATCATTGATGCAATGATATAGGATGCCACCTTAAAAGGCAACAAATCATATCTAGTCATCTTGGATTCAAATTTAATATTATGCGTTTATTGGCGAGATTTTATGTTGATACCGAGCCTAGTGCGAGATTTTATGTTGATACCGTGCCTAGTGCGAGATTTTATGTTGATACCGTGCCTAGTGCGAGATTTTATGTTGATACCGTGCCTAGTGCGAGATTTTATGTTGATACCGCGCCTAGTGCGAGATTTTCTGCTGTAAGCTTTCAAAAAAATTATTAAGGCTCTAAATGATCGTATCCATGAACTACCACAGTACAACTAATACACTTTTGTAGCTGGAAAGTTCATGAAATTATTTTTTTTATTAAAAAATGCTTGGGTTTATTGAGCCTCTATATTTGGAGACATAAAAATATCTTAACTAAATAACAATTCTTTTTTAGAATCGAAACCTTAGTGACATGTTATTTTTTTTCAATGGTTATAGATAAATACATACATTTGTGAGATGCGATTTCATCAACACTCAATTTGTACATTCCAAAGAAAATTTGTCAAAGTTCCTCAGGTTTGTTAAAGGTTTAAATACAATTTGTATTAAATTATAATTCTGTAATAGATGTTTCTGTACCATATTTTATATATTTATCAATGATTTTCAATTGCCAGTTAAGAGCTACTAAATAGCTCTAGAATTTAATATATTGCTTGATTAAATGATTGATGTCTGGTATTGAAATCTTTAATTATAATATTTTATAAGGATCGTGGCATTTTTGATTGTTCTTTCTGTGCATGAATTTATAAAGATTTATATTCAAGGAAGATTATTATTTTATTCAAGGTGCTATATTTTGTTTTACAAATTATTGAACAGCAAAAATAAAATAAAATATGTGAATAAAATTAATTCATATTTCTAAACAAATGGTATATGTTCATAAAAATTTGGAAGATACCTTTTCTTTTTTATTTTACAATAATCTCCTTGTTAAGTTTTATAAAAAGTGCCTTATTAATAGTAAATGAGGGCCAGGTATATTGAAAACTGTGAAGTAGGTTTTAAAAAAATTAAAAATTATGAAAGTATTTCATAAATAGATTTGAAAAATAATGTAATTTAAATGAAATTTACTAACAAAAAGGCATTCGAAAGAAAATATTTCCATAATTTATTACAGAAAAAATGTTTTTTATTTGGTTTATTTAATTTTTCAACCAATTAAAATTTCAACCAATTACAGTTAATGAAATGCATGAAAAAAAATAATGTTTCTTTGAATAAATTAAAGAATTTGTTAAAAATATAAGATAAAACTGTATTAAATTAATTAAAAATTAAACATTTTGCAAAAAAGTTCTATTTTAGTTATTTCTTGTATCAATAATTTCGCTACATTTTGGGTTAACTTTTTTATTTTAATATGTGAATGGCAATTTTTTAATCATTTGCAATTTCATCTAGTTTATTTAATTCACAATCTATGTCTGAAGATAATGTGAAATTTATCATTTGCATAATCTAAAATTTTAAGGTCTATGAGTAAAAAATATAAAAACGTTTTTGCAATTTGCTACATTATTTAAAGCTTATGAATAAGTTTTATAATATTTATTTGTTTAAAATCTAATTTAAGGTAAGCTATATATTAACGTTGACTATTAACTTTAAAGAATAATCATTTAATTCAAATGTAAAAAACATTAGAAAACCTTAAAACCGATTTGCAATAGTTTTAATGACTGCTGAGACTACTTATGTTTGCTACAAATATCACAATTTACAGCAATATAAAACATTTCATATCCCTTATTAAAAGTCTTTAAATCATAGTCGGTAAAATTACACGAATTTCTATTCTCCTGACTTTTTCTATCACTGAAATTAATTTCTTTCTTATTCATTTCCATTTGATCCTAATAAATTACTTACAAAGCTGTTGCAAGATTAATCAAATTACTTTCTACTACCTTTCTCAGAAATAAACAGAACTTAGGAGCTGTAGAGGAATGCAACAAACTTCAGTTATGGTAGTCGTTTTATAATGTCGTAAATCTATCACTATCACTTTTCTTTGAATATATTGCGCTACGTATACTGCCTGTAATAAATCGCCAAAAATGTCACATATTGCAGTCTTTTAAAAGGAAAAAGTGTGGAAGTGTGATAATATATCTTGCCGTATGATTGATTTAGGTAGACCGTACGCGCTTTCTTAGAAAAGGAATGCCATCTCTGATTTTCTTTTCTCTTTTTTGGAAGAAATTAGTCATTCTTTTCAACTATCTCACTTTTTCTTCACTGCACCATTAGGCATGAAATTTTAGGAAACTAGAAATTCCTTTTGAGATTTTCCATGTATCAAATGATTTAAAAAAAAGGATTTCATATCGAATTCAGTCTGCGGATTAAAATAATATAGTGATTCTTTAAAAATGTGTGCATAATGACTATAATATTATTCTTATCCTAAATTTATTATGTAAAATTTATGTCAAAAAATATTTCAAAGAGTAAGGTTTTGCAAGATAGTAGGATTAAAATTATTTTTATAATAAAATTAAATATTTTATTTAATATTACACAAAAGTTCATATCAAAGAAGATATGCAATAAATATATTTCTCTGAATTTTGTTTTTTGATATTTCAATCATTTGGAAGCATATTTTTAAAGATCTGTTAGAAGATCTCAATAGAAGAAAATTGCTAATAAATAGTTTTTTTTAATCTAATAATAATAAATTAATAGTTATTTGTAATACGTTACTTCAGAATATGAAATGACTGAAGGTTTTTATATTTTTATATTATTTATTGTTAGATGCTAATTTCCTTTATAATTCCAAAACTTGATTTCCATTTATATTAAAATGTGGTAAAATTTAAGTGATTCATATAATTATATGTATTTATATAATTATTATATTTTTTTTATCATTGAGTCAAATCAAGTACAACAAGAAATTTAAATTATGTAATAGTGAATACACATCAAAATGTAGCCTAGTAACTGTATTCTAGCCACAGCAGAAAATTAATGTATTTATTTATTAACTTAAATTTTATAAGAAAAGTCAAAATTGAGTTATTAGGATATTTTACAATATATTTTTTTTAATGAGTTTAAACTACAATATAATATAAGAAAATTCATTCAAATGTTTAATATTCAATTAAATGTGGGCATAAAATATGAAATTACATGAAATTCGATTTACATTTAATTTATTTAATTATTTTTAACTAAGTAAAATTTTATAAATACTAATATAGAGTTTTTAGAATTATCTGCAAATAAAAAAATAATCAAAATATTTACACTTTTTATTTGATATGATACAAAGAAAAATATTTTGTTAAAAGTTTGCATAACAAATATCTTATGAAAATAAATATTCAAATCAATATTTGTTTTAAACTTGCCACTCAAATTTAAACAATGTTTTAAGGAAAGTTTAAACCTTTATGAGAAAATTTGGAATTTTTTGTTACAGTTGTAAAGAGATTCAATTTCTTATAAAGAATCTGAGTTCCATATTTCTCCTGAAAATAAAGTCTACAATTTTTGTTTTATATCAGATTAAAATAAAGTGAGCTTTAAAATACCATATCAACTTTACTTTTTATAGAAAATAAAGTAATGTTACAGAATAAGTAAATATTTCGAAAAAAACAAAATCTTATACCCTGTTAAATGTGTACCCAAAACAGCCACTTCTGGTATCAATAGAAGTTATACGAGGGTCACTCTGAAATTTTTGAGATACAACTAGGTTTTTAAACGTATACTTACAAAATTTTAGTTGTGTTCAAAATAGATTGCTCCAGCATCAATGTACTTTTGTAGACGAATTTTATACAGATTAAATGGCTCATGCCATTCATTTCTTAGAATAGATAAAAAATGCATTTATAGCCACATCAATCTCTTCTTCTGAATGCAAACGAGGTACACGTAAGTTCTTTTTTAGGTTAAATAATAAGCGAACATCGCACATAGCTAGATCAGGTGAATATATCGGATGTTCGATCAATTTATTTGTTTTTGTTTAAGAAACTCAATTGTTAATCTGGCTGTATCTGAAGATGCATTGTCCTTGTGAAGCATTAGTCCCTTAACATTCAGTTCTTGTAGAATTTCTGGAAGACATTTAGTGGCATACCAGTTTGCTGTTACTGTCTTTTGTCCTTCCAACTTGATGGTTTTGACCAATTCCGTACTTCCGAAGAAAACGGCATTCATCACTTTTTTCAGTGCGCGTTGTTTTTTCACTAAGGTCGGCGTGGGATCATCTTCAAAGACCCACACTTTGCTTTCTTGACATGTTGGAACATCAAAAACAGTATGTACGTTTCATCACCTGTTATAATTTTAGAAATGATGTGGTGGGCACCAACATTTCGCAATTTAAGAGTCTTTTTACTGATTCTGATACAATTTTCTTTTTGGTGCTCAGATAGATTACGGGGAACCCGGAATTATAGGCGAAGGCGGTCTTCCGGTATGTTTTTCATTCTGAAGAAAATTGTGACCTCTACTAAATTCTCTAAACCATCTGAATACAGTAGCACGAGCTGGAGATTCATCACCAAATGCTAATTGCAACCGTTGAACACATTCTTTTCCATTTAATACTTCTTTAAATTCGTAGAAAATCATAGCGCGTAAATGTTCTCGCGTCAACTCCATTTTCTCTTCTGTTTAATATGTATTCTACGCTAAACAAGTTAAAGTAAGTTAGTAAAAAATCGTCTTCTGTCTTAAAATAGTTTGTATTTTAAAATTAAATCGGTATTTTTATTTTGTAAATTCTCCTCTGCGCGTATCTCAAAAATTTCACAGTAACCCTCGTATAAGTATCTGTAGGGTGTAAAGTTCATGTTGAGGGAAGAAAAACAATTGAGTGATCCAAAATATTTTTTCGCATAGAAATGAGAATACGGGCAAATCAGAAAGAGTTGTGGAATAATAAATGTTAAATAATCTGTTGGGTTAATGGATAGATGGAATAGAATACTTAAGAAATCGATAATTCTTAGTTAACGTAAATGGGAATTACTCAAAATAAATCAAATGTAGTTTTTTTTGCTTGAATTTTAAAAAATAATGTTGTCTTTAATTGTCTGCTGACTCCTACATTGTACAAAAACTAGTAGCCACGGGAGGAATAAAATGCCCCTTTATATTTTAAAAAACTCAAAAATATATAAAATGTGTCACTTTTTTCACACAGTGAAAATATTTAGACAGTTTCTTGGATAACACCCTTGTACTTTTTTCGATAATCTTTAAATATTCTTTATATTTTTTCCTGTTTTAGCTGTCAATATTTCCAACTTTTCAAACTTACTTTAGAGCTGATGTTATTTAAATTGAAGGTGTAAGACTTTAAAAAAGTTTAAAGTAAAACTTATTTCATAACGGTTATTTGTCTATAATTTGATTTATATATTCTAAATCAATCAGCAGCTGCTAAACAAATTAATTAAGTATTACGGCATATGAAATTTTATAATGTTGTACATGAGACATAATTTGTTTAGTTGCTTATTCACTACGTTGGGAATTAAAGATATATTCACTGTTTTTCGTATATGTAATTACTGTGATTCACCCATACAAATTTTATTACAGGAAACAAAATAATTGGAAGTGCATAAATTAAGTTATGAGAGCGTTTTCTTGGAAATGTGATGGCATGCAAAAATACGAGTAAATGTTTTTGATCTTTCAATATGTAAGAATTCTTTAAATGTTTTTCAACTTGAATATCTTTTTTCTCATTCGTAAAAGATTTTTTTAAATTATTCATCTGTATCTTACCTTAAAAATTATGAATGTCTTAACATTTCTGTTGGAAATTCAGACCTTTGAAAAACTCTTACAATGACATACATAATTTCATTGAGTTATCCTTCAGTACTAAAATATCATATTAAATTATTTTTCTATCAGTTATTAATAAATATTGAAAAATAGGAAACAATGCAACATATATTTAATGTTTCATTGTTTCATATTTTTCAATAATCTACTTGAAAAAATCGTACACTGGCGCTGAATAATCTTAAAGCACACTCTTTTCCTTAACTAACTATAAATATAAAAACTTTTCAAATTTCAATCTTAATCTCCATGTCTCATAATATTTAAAATTATTATATTTTTCAATAAGTTTTTAGATGTAACAAGTAAGTATGTTTAAAAATTCATAGTCCTCACTCAACTTATAATAGCTGTATTTATTTAATCCATAATTTAACTAATATATTTAGTTGAACACTGAATTAGGCAAACACAACTCTTAGTTTTTTTTCTCTTAACAGAATTTCCTTTCACTTAAGATATATCATATTCAAGTTTCGATATTCATGTGTACACAAACAGAAGCCATCATTGAAATTTAGAAGGGATCAAAAGTAACTTAATAAAAATTTCTGACCTTGCAATACAGCATATTGTAGTAATTTGTATGCATTTTATTTTATCTTCTATAAAATAAGCTATAAACAGTTGAATACAATAATTATCTAAACATTAATTGTAATTTAATAGGTGTTAATTTAAGTCCACCATTAAAGTATTTTAGATACATTATATCATTATTTTTAAATATAAATATCATACAATGACAGTTTTCAAAAGTATCAACATAATTGCATAAAATAAAATTGTTCAAAATAACAAATATATGAAGTGTTAAACTCCTGAAAAAAATGTATTTTTAACAAAATTATTTAGATGCCAGGTTTCTGGGTGTTAATAGAATGACCCGCTGCTAATATGCTTTAAAATAATTATTTTTATCAATATATTAGAAAAAAATAAAATTTCATATTAGCAATTCCAAATGAATAAAGAAGAATGATTTTCTAACAAAGATACTGTGTTCTTCGTAACGAATAAAATGATTGATGGAAACACTTTAAATTAGAGTGTGTTTCAGAGAAAAGATCAAAGTTTACTCGTAACACATATTTGGTTGGTAATTTATGACATCTTATTGATAAGAAGATTACAAGTTCAGAACGTAAGACTTATTAACCAATTCTTCAAATCGAAGTCTGTGACGCTCTTTTTAATGAATAAAAAATATTTTGTTACCTTAGAAGTATTATTTACTAAAATATTTCTACTATAAAAAAGCGTATTTTACTGGAACGAACATATATAGAATAAAAGAAAGCAGATCTAAGTAAGAAAACAGATAGGGTAACCAAGAAAAATGTGGAAACTTTTTTATAAATTAATATTTGAAAGTCTGTACTCTAGAAGGGGTGTCAATACTAATTCTTCTAAGACATACTCTATCTCTCCTTCATGAAATATTAATTGCTTGTTATTATATCTCATGAAATAGAAATTGAATGCTAATTCTGATGATTATGTCAGATAAATCCTATTCCCTTCTGAGAATAACAAATATAAATCATTTCACTAATCTTCAATGAAACAAAAATGAAATGGACCTTTTTTTTAAATAAGAATATATAAGAATGATTAACAGATTTTATAAGTTCAAATGATATTTTTTTGTTTGAATAAATATACTAATTTGTCTTCTTTCAATATATATAAATATATATATATATATATATATATATATATATATATATATATATATATATATATATATATATATATATATATATATATATATATATATATATATATATATAAATATATATATATATATATATATATATATATATATATATATATATATATATATATATATATATATATATATATATATATATATATATATATATATATGAAAAAATAAAAAAATAAATATAGAAAAATTATAATTCACGCAATGTATATTTTAATAATAATGTTATAACAACTATATTTTTCATTTTTAGAAATCTGAATTCAAAGTTTTAAAATTTTTAAATGTAAATTCACAAAACTTAATAAATCACAGAAATTTCCAAATGTATACATGTGACACTTAGAATTTTCATGATTTTCTACTCAGACGTTTTAAATAAATGTACTTTTATTTAATGTCATAATGAAAATTAATTATAAGGAACTTACATTTTTAACCTTCTATTAAAAAAATTACAAGCTACATTTTCGAAAAGATGGATGGACATTTTTTTTATTAAAAATGCTTTCCTTCTTAATAGTAAAAAAAGGACATGTTTTTAGAAGCAAAATGGCATATTGAGGTGATATACGATTGTAAGAAACTTTCACACACCATAAAGTTTTGGAGAATATATTTTAGTTATTTAAAATGAAATATAGTGGGATCTGAAATTTTCTTTTTTTAACATAAAAAATCCATATTTGGGAAGCAACTCAAATTTTAAGCGGTATGAGAACACGAAGAACATCCTGATACATTTTTCTTCCAATGTGTGTTTCCTTTTAACTTTTTACGAATTCTTCAAATGAAATAACTGAAAATGTTATTACATTCTGCCAGAAATATTATTTCAGTATATCAATTTTTAAAAAACCTTTAATAATATAAAACATTTCAAATTTTGTCAAAAATTCTTCATTTCCAACTTAAAATAACGAAAGTTATTTTCTATGTTAACTTTTTTTTCCGAAATATGCATGATTGAACAATATTTAAAGCAAAAGATTGTAAAAGGGAAAATTTCCTAAGTAGAAAAGCCAAATATTATTTCAAAATGTAAAAACATACACATGAGGTATTTATTAAATAAGCTTAATTTTTTGCATATTATAAGATTCTATTTACTTTATTCTTTTTTAGAGTTCATTGCATGTAACGCTTCTTAGCATACGTTTAATATTAATTGTAATACTTTATTGTTTACATAAATTATGGGAATCTATTAACTAAAGTTATTCTATTACTAGTAACTATAGTATCATTTTTGGACATATTTAAAGAAATCCAATAAAAATCATTGCATGTAACGCTTCTTAGCATACGTTTAATATTAATTGTAATACTTTATTGTTTACATAAATTATGGGAATCTATTAACTAAAGTTATTCTATTACTAGTAACTATAGTATCATTTTTGGACATATTTAAAGAAATCTAATAAAAAAAGAAGAAATACTAAACTTTAAATCTAATTATATTTTTTAATCAATGAAACATCATGTAATACTTTTAAAATAGATTTTATTTTATCTAACTTAGAATTGATATATTAAAGAAGTTTTTTTAGCAAAGTATTAATAATTAATGATATAATAATTAAGGTGGAAAAAAAACTATTTTAGTACCTGATAATAGAAAACTTCAAATAATTTGCTTAAATCAAACATCTACAAATGCACTTAATATTGTTGATTCGAAATAAACTATTACATTCTTCTTCAGTTTATTATTTTAATAGGTTACAGGTTTTTAAATACTTCAACTGCATCAAATTCTTTGGTTGATAAAATGTGGCTTGTAATTATTTTGCAAAATCTTATATCGACAATGTTATTAATATTTTTGGCGTAGTGTATTCATATACTAGCAACTTATTCTTTATAAAATCTGTGAATATTGTCACGATGTAAAATAGAGAGGATATTTACTACTTTTATGTAGAACATTAATCGTTATGAAAAAGAAGATTACGAAATATCTTTATGCATTAAATAACTCTAAATACAAAATTAGTTCTTAATTTAAAAAAAAAAAAAAAAAAAAAAAAAAAAAAAAAACCTGACAAGTTTTTTTCTTCGCAACCGCTTTTCACATTTAACAACAGATTTTTATCAAAGTGGATTTGCAATATAGTTTTTAAATATTATTAGATTTTAATGTTTTGAATACTTAATGAATGTATATAATAATCACAAGGTGATTCTTGTAATCTTTTATTATAGCGTATTAAATTAGATTAATTTAATTTACTTTGAAATGTATCTGTCAAAAGTTTGATTTGGGCAAAGTTTCAAGAATTTACATTAGGATTACTCAATTTTCAAATTTATTTGACTGTTTGTATTAAATTATCGTGCTCCTAAAATTATTTTAATTTCTATATTTTATCATTTTGTTTAATAAACATTATTATTTAATGAATTATAGCATTTTGATTGAATTCGTATGCTAATTTGTTTTGGTTCTTAGTTTGAAAAATTGTTCTTTTTATTATACATAATTGTTCCATGTCATATTTCAATTGTTTTGTTCATTTGAATTTATCCTACCAATAAATCATTATGCAATTACAAAATAACAATCTTTCAAGCAAAGATTGAGTTTATATATATATATATATATATATATATATATATATATATATATATATATATATATATATATATATATATATATATATATATATATATATATATATATATATATTTGTTTTGGTTCAAAAATAGTATATTGAAAATTGTTCTTTTTATTATATATAATTGTTCCATGTCATATTTCAATTGTTTTGTTCATTTGAATTGATCCTACCAATAAATCATTATGCAATTACAAAATAACAATCTTTCAAGCAAAGATTTAAAAAAACTAATATATTTTACAAATCAACTCACTTGTTTTCGTAGAACGGAAACGATTTGACTCAATTTAGTAGATTTAGTCTTTAAAATGAAAATTAAAAGTATTAAAATTTTTACCTATAATGTAAGTTAAATTTATTAGAAATTAGACAGAAAAATTCAAACTATTAGTTTTAAACTTATATAACTACTTTTAACTTCCTAATAAGTCTTAACAATATTTTCAATAGTCAGAAAAAAGCTAGTGAATATTTCTAAAACTTATAAATTTCGAAAAAATACAGAACACCATATTTTTAAGCCAATGAGAGACAAAGAGAGAAATCTACATTGCAATTCAATTAGAAAACTGATGTCACATTTAATAAATCAAAATTTTACTTCTTTTAATAGATTTGGGAAATTTAAAGGAACACTTTAATTGTAAACAAAATACTAAATGGATTAAATAATCTTTTATTATAAGCATTAACTTATTATTATTATTATTATAGTGCATATTTTTAAAATACAATTTACGTATTTTTCATTCATTATTTTAATTAATTGCTTTATTGCTTTTAAAATTAAAAAGAATTCATGAAGAAAAATATTGATATAACTAATTATACTAATGTAAGTAAAAATTACAAATGAACTTTCAACACTTTATCATGACCTAACTTCGTCAGGTTCAAACTAAAAAGAGTTATTTTTTATAGTAAAGCAAATTAATTCATATGGAATTCAAAATTTATAAATAAGAGTAAAAGTAGAAAACTGCATTTAACTTGTCGGAAAAGAAAACGTTTTTACTATGCTGAGATAAACTGCAAAGTAATTTTATTACCTTTAATATACACAAAAAAGAATATTATTCCCAAGAAATGTTAGTTTAAGAACAAAATAATGATTTCAAACTATTATGTTATAATGGCATTCTTGATTTTAAAATAAATGAATAAACTGACATGAACAACAAAACTGATTCCTTTGTGATTTAAGTACATAAAATCAAAACTTTAAAACTTGTTTCTGTATTTATGCTTAAAAATTCTAAAATA
Organism: Latrodectus elegans; assembly: GCA_030067965.1. Taxonomy (NCBI): domain Eukaryota; kingdom Metazoa; phylum Arthropoda; class Arachnida; order Araneae; family Theridiidae; genus Latrodectus; species Latrodectus elegans. The sequence goes on from CM057812.1 coordinate 56,112,046, forward strand.
ATTCTAAAAAAATAAAAAAAATTATTAAATATAAAGTTAATAAAAAATGTATACAAGAAAATTACTGCTATATCCGATGTATTTTTTACGATTAATATACGTGTCATATGCACAGTTATTGTTTGTATGAAGAAATAATTTATGTTTAAAATATTTCTTTATTTTGATTCTTGAAACAAATAATTGAAAGAAATATTTAAACATTTTCTGACCAACTTATTGAAATAATAGGAAGAAAAAATTCAGTCACGCTTGATTTTTATATAAATTATATTTAAATCCCTAAATGGTGTTTAATTTTCTTAATTTAATTTAAAAATAACAAACAAGACATGTGTATTGTTATGATAAACACATAACAACAATATTGAATCTTCGTTATGAGATTTTGGATAATTTTGGATATTGGATTAGGAAAAATAAAATTAGCATTGTTTTGTGTTTTATAAAATACGACTGAGATGGATATATTTTCCAAATTAAAACAAAGAACAATTTCATATAGGATTAAAAATTATCTAAATATTATTGGTTTTGTTGTTCAAGAATTTTATTTTCATTCCATTTATAAAGTGAGAGATTCTAATTGCACATAAAAATTTCGGTTACTTCAAGTATTTTTTGTTCAATAAATTGAATTTCTTTAAAATGTAAATGAAAGGAAAATGTATAATGTTTTTATATTTAACGACAGCATTTGAATACTTAACAACAATAAAAATTCTGCTCATAAATAATATATTATTCAAATCTCTATTATAGTTGTTATTCTGAACTCTAAGGAAAACTTTAGATGTTGATCCATTTTGCAATACATTTTAACACATAATAATGTGAGTTATAAGATTGATACAAAAGAAAAAACATTAATTTACATAAAAAATGTTGAAAATCTTAATTTCTTCTAATAATGTTTTGATTTTTTCAAGTTCAGAAACAAATACTTTTTCAAAAGTGGTTCGTAAATTGTAAAAACAATTAAATTTCACATGTTAAATGATTACGAAAGTAATAACGACAATATAATTATATACTTCCAAATATAAATGCTATTAAGATTATACATTCTTAATTAATCTATGCGTTCTTTAATTTTTAAGTAAACAGAGGTTACTTGAATCACACAAATCATGATTATATATATATATATATATATATATATATATATATATATATATATATATATATATATATATATATATATATATATATATATATATATATATATATATATATATATATATATATATATATATATATATATATATATATATATATATATATATATATATATATATATATATATATATATATATATATATATATATATATATATATATATATATATATATATATATATATATATATATATTCATTTGTATTAAAATTAAATTTATCTGATTAATGTCATACATGGTTGTATTGTCCTTCAAAATTCAAGGATATTTTAGCATTTTTTGGAATAGGCGTCTGTATTTAAAACTTTTACTTAGCTACAATAGATTTCAAGATAATATTTTTTGTAGTAAGAAATTACTCATAAATGCGTGTAACGTAATTCGAAATATAGATCTATTAAATAGTTATTTGAAAATAGCAATCTAGTGACACTATACACTTCCGCATAATCATACGTTTATAGTAGTTTTGTTGAGGTTATTGAACCAAGATTACTAATGAAAGAAAATTTTTAAACTTTAGAGCTCTTTTGGGTCAACATGTATAACACAGATAAGACTAAGGAAATACTAAAGTAAACGATAAGAACCATTAAAATATTTCTTCCCATCATCACACACAACACACACTTCTACGTGAAGAAAATGATGCAAAGCCGGTAATTACTGTACACCAATGTGTTAAAAAAACATTATTAGTGTAAATTCCGAAATATTTTTACCCATTAGTATTGCAGATAATCCTTTGGGAGTCATTTATGATATAAGAATAGGGAGCAAAAAATATATGTATGTACTGAAAAATTTCCTCCTCCCTTGTGTTTGTTTAGTAAAAGCGAAAGGGATATTTTGAAATGAGACCCAACTAATTACCCTCAAAAAGAGAAAAAAAAAATCTTTCCTTTTATGTGCAAAAAGCAAACTTAAGATGCTTGTAAGATTAAAAAAGTATTGTTACATTAATTATTTCCCTCTTTATAAGGAAAGAAAGGGAAAAAAAATCTTAATGTCAGTTTCATTTTTCACATCGATTTCTTTACTCATTTTTTTATGTATAAGAATGTTTATTCTCCGGGCCACTTTTTTGTTTATATTTTTAACTATTAATTTTGTTAGGAAGAAACTTTTACAAAAAATACTTATTTATTGCATTGTGAGTGTCAATAAATGCTACCAAATTAGTTTCGGAATGCTGGGACGTACATTACGTGAAATCAAATTGTATTAATTTATTTTCCTTTTCTTTTTTGATTGCAGGCAATTAAAATAAATACTTTTATATTTACAAAAAACAGAAAGAATTTTTGTAGAAACTGAAATAAAAGTAATTTCAATAATACGGAATTCCATTATTTACATTAATAACTTTTTCTTAAGTCTTATATTAACAGAATCTTTTAATAATAGCAATTACATGAAAAAATGATAAAAAATATGAATAAACTTGGTATAAAAAGAGCATCGTTTGATTACTTGAGAGAAAGATAGTCTAAATTCGAGTAAAAGAAGTCATCCAAATTAATGAAATAATAAATAGGGAAAAATATTTCGACACATTTGATGAATTTTATGATTCGTTTCGTATAATATGAAAATAACTGCTAACAAAAATGTTTGCTGAATTTATGACCTAAAAAACTTCAAGAAGAAAAAAAATATTTTTTTTTGTTAATTTCAATTACCAGGTACAACACAACTGTTATTAGTGAAGCAGTAAAAATTTTAATAAAGTCAAATAATAAATTGTATAAATATTCCTACTTTTATTATTTTTATTATAACTATAATAGTTATTTATTATTGATAAATTTTGATTTTTTTTTTTAAAACGATAATGCACTTCCTTTGGGCTTGCATTTAACAAATTATTATTATTACAGTTTAGACAGTCAATTAAATATTGAATAAAACAACGGAGATTCTAGTTTTAAGAATAATTTTTTTCAATATAAAAATTAAAAAAAATGGATTAACAATGAATTGTATAAATGTTTATTTCTATTATGTTTTAAATTTTTAATTACATACATTTCATATTTAATATATTAGATATATCATCCAATGCTAAAATGGTGAGTTTGTGAAATTGCTCGAATGTAGTATTAATTAATGGAATATTTAATATATTAATGTAATATTTAATTGCATGCAGTGCACTAAAAATAATTAATTTTGGTTATATAAAATATAATACTTATTATTTGAGTAAAATTGAATTTTCATTCATGCTCAAATAGTGTGGTCATGACTATAAGAAATATGGTTTCGATCAGTAGTATAGTTACTATATTTACACATTTTGATTTCAAGTTCATAGAAATCAGATGAGAAATAGCAACATCATCACCTGAAATCTGTGAGTTCTATTTCTGACTGGAGAGAATATTTATTTGTTGACTATATAACTTAAGTCATATGTGTGTGGGTTACAGTCTCAATATCCTCCTTGTAGGAGGAGAGTTCTACGGGGGGCTGACTAATTTTAGAAACACCTACTTGCATTCTGATTCTCAAATATAGAGACTCAGAAATCATTTTACTTATTCCGACAGCACTATGTGCCACAGTATATACATTATTATTAATATCAATGCTTGCATAGCCAAATTGAATTCTCTATAGTGACTGGACACTGGGACTGGGAAGTAAACAGTTATCATTGGTTTTTGAAATGAATTTAATTTATGCTTTTCTTACAGTGGAAATAGTACTTATCCTTAAATATGCCATTTTACATTATATATTTTGATCTCTCTCTCTTTCTCTCTCTCTCTCTTTCTCTCTCTCTCTTTCTCTCTCTCTCTCTTTCTCTCTCTCTCTTTCTCTCTCTCTCTCTTTCTCTCTCTCTTTCTCTCTCTCTCTTTCTCTCTCTCTCTCTCTCTCTCTCTTTCTCTCTCTCTCTCTCTCTCTCTCTCTCTATATATATATATATATATGTATATATGTATATATATATATATATAAACATTTTTATAAAAGTTAATTATAAGTGAAATAAACTTGTAGTAATTAATTACAGTTTTTATTAAACGCCCTGAAAGCACAAAAAATTTTACATTTTGGTTTAAAAATATTCTGAAAAATTATATAAAGTTTCAAAATTTCTGGGAAGTTTATATTGTGTAAAATTATTAAGTTTCTAAGTAATTAATATATTCTACAATTTATTTAATATGTTATCGGTTACATAGTTAGAAACACTTTATCGTTAATTAAAAAATTGGATTTTATTTCTTGAATTACATTTCTGCATTATGTATAATTTTGAGTGTTCACAGTTTCCCACTTATCACCAAAATCATATTTTCATTCACTATTCTGAATAATCTCTGTTCCAAAATATCTTATGCCCAGTAATCTAAACGATTTCCTGGATTTTTATGTTTACTATACATTATTTAAAAATCAAACATATCTTATAAGATTTAGTTTTATTTTTAAGGAGTAATCTAGCATTTATAAAAAAAAAATTTAACAAAAGTGGAAAATATTTTATAAGGAATAAATTAAATAAAAAATCCTAATTTAGAATTATGTTGTGAATTTTTTTTTCTTCATTTATAACAATAAATATTGCATCTTTTATTGTTATAAGAAAATAATAACTCTATTTTTAAAACAACTGTTCTAAAAATTTGACAGAAAATTAATTTTTATTATAAGTATAATGGTCATTGCTAATATTTGGAGAAGTGATACCAAATAATGATTTTTCTGAAAAACTTTATGAGACGCTACAATCTTAAAAAATTGAGTGGGTTTTCACAACTCGATGAGTGGCAGGTATATTGTACTCCTTATAGATATAAAATAAATCTTTGTGGCCTTAATTGAGGGTACGGAAGTTTTACTACAGTCAATCAATATTAAGATACGAGCTAACTGACGTATGACGTAATTACGGCTCACAGTAAATGAAAGGTGCTCCGAGTGGTAAAATCTCCATGTAATCTTCAAGTTTTGGTTAATTTAAAAAAAAAAAAAAAAAAACGAAATTTTGAATTGTGTATGGTAATAAAAGTAATTTTTTGGTATGTTTTGACTAATGAAGAATAGCAATCTATTATTTATGTCATTGGCTTTTTATGTTTAAGTAATTATTCATAACGTATCATAATAGTTTTGTTTTCCCTGTAATATAAACACTCTAATGTAATTCATTTTTGTAGAGTGTTTTGTTTTAATGACTTGTTACTTTTAAGAATAAAAGGGACATTTTTAAATCTCACGTTGTAACATAAATAAAACATTGATCGGTACATTTTTATTAGGCAATTTAAAATGTCATTCAAATATTGAAATTTTAATGGCATATTTTTATTCCGGTGTTTTTGATTGAAAAAACCAAAGAAAAACATTTTCACATAATTTGAAAAGGAATTATTTATATTAAGCTTTACTATATATTTGTCTATTTTAAAATGTGTCTTTAAACTTTTTGTTAATTAATGGGAATGGTTATAGTGTTTGCATTCCTTAATAAATAAGAAAAATATTAATTCAAAATATATTTTATTTAAATGAATTATGTTGATGCAATTTTAAATTTTCTGCATTGATTACATATTAATTAAACATTTTATGTGTTAATAAATATTAAAAGACATGTACTAGTTATTTCTGAATCCATTGTAATTGTAATTATTTCTGAATCCACTGTAATTGCGCATGTAATTTGTAATATATATCATAACTATTTACTGCAGTAAAATCCATAGCAATAAAGATGTAATAATTTATCTGAAATTGTATAATTAATTTTAAAATTAAATATAAAGAATATACTTTTGAAAATAAAGACCGCTCAGTATTTTGGCAGTATTAATTTTAGTCTTCAAAATGAATCATTAAATTTACCGAAGAAAAGTCATATTGATGAAATATTACCTTATTTATTACATTAAATTATATTTCCCATTTTTTTCTAATCATAGGATTACAAATATAATAACAGTGCAATATTTGTTTCTATGTATTCATATGTAAATTAGTATTTAATATTTTACGTGTTAGATGATTTGAAAAATTTAATTAAATTTTTAAATGAGGTGAATATATTAAAGCAATATTCTAAACAACAATTATTAAACAAAATTATACAAAATATTTAATTAAATTAATATTAGCTTATTTTCTAAACATAAAAATCTAATATTGTTTTATAAATCACAAGCAAGTAATATAGGGACACAGATATTATTAACTGGTATGAATTCATAAAAAATATATTTAAATTTTTTACGTTGAAGTAGTTTTGATGCATTTTGGGATAAATTGTTTTACAGCAATAAGCTAAACGAAACACTATTTAATGCAGCTGATACAGGAAATGAAAGAATAAGAGAATAACAGAAAATATTATTATATTTTCCCACAAACAATCACGTGTTAAAAATAAAAATTTTCTACTAAAATTGCACTAGATGAGATATTTTTGAAAGTATTTTTTTTATTAAAGGCATTTTTTTAAAAAATGGACTTAATAATTAATATCTGATTTGTTAGAAATTGTAAAATAATTATTTTACAAAAAATTAAAATTTATATTATGTATACTTTGAATAAGTTTCTCTAAAAGCTTCCAATTTCGAATCACATGTAATTTTGTGAATAATAATCATATTAAATTTATTAAAGCAAAACTGAGTATATAACATTTTTGCAAAAAAATATATAATAATTTATATAAAGTTCAAAAAAATTTGAAATTACTCAACTCTCTTTAAAAAATTAAAAAATATTTATCTGCTAGCATTTCTTCCTTTGATCACATCCAACTATATATATATATATATATATATATATATATATATGTGTGTGTGTGTTTTATAAAGTGTATTTATATATATATGTGTATATATATATATATATATGTGTATATATATATATATATATATTTATATATATATATATATATATATATATATATATATATATATATAGTAGAGGAGATATAGATATATATATATATATATATATATATATATATATATATATATATATATATATATATATATATATATATATATATATTATATATATGGTATTTGGATTAATTACTGTATATGCTATTTCAAATTGCAAACTTATTAAATTGTTCATATAGTAATATTTACTACTCTATATTTTAATCCGATACATAATAAAAATAACATTTAGAAATGTATTGATTAAATTGCAGATCCTTTTATATTCTGCGGAATTTTGAATTATTTAACAATTTTATACAGTTGATATTTTTCAGTTTTTCTCCTAAATAAGCCGAGATCTCTGGCGAGTAGAGATTTTCAGTTTCACAAAATGTTATTGAATAAGGATTATTTGAGATTCATCTCGTCAACGAGAGCAAGAAAACTCACACAAAATGAAATTCTCTCGCAACGAAGAATTCGGTTTCTGCTCTATAAACAGAATTTAAACAACATCGAGAGATGAAAACTGAAAATTTTTCCTTTGACAAAAGGAGATAGAATGTAGTTTTGGAATTTCCAACAATCCCAGCATTCTCCACGACTACCATATTCTCTTCTCTCCCACCTCTCTCTCTCTCTCTTTTTTTCATGTCAGGGGGAGCGAAACTTCTCATTCAACTCCTTTTCTAGTAAACGTATAGAGGGATACATCTTTTGACAACAAATACACATATATTCTACAAAACTATGCTGACTATTTGAAAGAGTAGAATTTTGATACTCTTGTGGGATTTAGCCCAATATTGAATCACAATCCTCACAGAATACATAATTAAACTGTTGAGCATATCATAAAAAATGACGAAAAGTTACATTTCCAGAAAATAAAAAATAGTTATAAATTTAATTGCACATTCATCATCCAGAGTTAGACTTTTTTTTTGTGATCAAATCATCGAATACGAATGATTTTTCTAGAACCATAGAATTCTTAATATAGATGCATATTATAATATATATATTTATACACATAATGCTCGTAAATATATATGTATACATACATATATATGAATTTAGGGCTCTGAAAAAGTATGCCATAAAGTATAAAAACTTTTTAAACTTAAAAAAAATAAGCATCTTTTTCAATAAATTACACTTTGAATCTAAAAAATGATAATATTTTATTATTTTAAGAAAAGCTTATGTTTATTTTAAAGATTAAATTTTTGCTATAAGTGATTATAAGTATATCTGTTTCTGATAAATCGCATAAAATTATACAATAGAATCAATATTTTATTTACTCCTACAAAAATTACTTATTTTTTTGCATATGGTACCAAATTATTCCTCGAATTATATAAAGGGGCATACTTTTTTCTAATAACATTTTCCCTTACCCTAATTGAAAGTGTTTGAATTCATTGATGATTTATAACAAAAATTGATTTAAATTGAGTTTAAATTATGATTTACATAACTGGACTCTCTTTGTTAGAAACAAATAAGTAGTTTTAAATTTTATACCGATTTAGTTTATTTTCTGAAAATTTTATTTCAATTATGTGTGCCAATGAGCTCATTAAAAACGAATATTTATTTATAATAACGGAGTTGCTTTTTTGATGATAGCTTAAATTTTACTACCAAAGATTGTGAGTTTTATTTCTACACATAACCAATTATTCGTCACATTAACGGTTCTGAAGCACAGAAAATAAATCTTAGTCACAATGTCCTCTAAATAAAAAGGTAACTTGGTAGGTCTAGAGATTTTCTTTCTGGTTTTTCGCTTCCATTCCGTTAATACCCGACTAATGTCAGTGTTAGGAGGACAAACCACATCGGCGAATTCTTCAGAAATTAACATTTTTTTTTCCTTCCTTGTATTTCTAAAAGACAAAAAATTCTCGTTCGTATTCAGAAAGATAATAACTATTAAAATGTGTTGTACTTATTAACTTTAAAATACATTACCAATATATTTTCTGCCATTGCAACAA
>CM057812.1:56121238-56203738 GCA_030067965.1 Latrodectus elegans
AAACAATTAATAAACTTTATAATTAATAACTCAATTATACCTATAAGAAAAATAATATAATTTCAGAATAAGATATTATTTATTCTGAAAATATTTTAAACAAAATAAGTCTTTTCTTTTCTAAATTCAGATGTCTTATTATTTTTATACTCCAAGAAGGAAAAAAAAAGCCTTTTTACAACTTTTTTTTTGAAATAGAGTTTTTTAGCACAGAATTATTTGCACATAATTGCAGAAGCAGTGCTATCGAATTTATAAAAATAATTTAAAGTAATTGTGACTTCAAAAAAACATTAAAAATAATCATTCATTTGGATGAAAATTTTGAAAATGTATTCTAAAAATAATGTAGAATGTTGATACAGATTATCTAGTGGAATGACAATCATTATTTCTGTGACAGAAAGAGTAGCGATAATATGAATAGGGCCTTTAAAATTTTAAGAAGAATAAATATATGTATCAAAAATAAAATCTATAATATTTACTAAAGAAATTTTATAAAAATATAGTAAATTTTAGGATATAATATACGTGTATAATATACATGATATAATATACGTGATATATAAAAATTTACAGTATAACGAAATTTTATAAAACTATAGTGTAAATTTTATGATGTAATATACGTGTATAATATATATGATATAATAAAATAAGTATTTACTAACAAAATTTTATAAAAATATAGTAAATATTATGATATAATATACGAGTTTTAATACTATACTTTGCAGTTTCATATTATTGCTTTACGCTTTGAGACAGCCAGCAAAACCAATAAATAATGGCGTTGAAATTTTCAAATAGATTGCTTAAAAATAATATCGCTAATCAAAAATATATGAGTGGTGGTTTAAAACAAACAATAGTTATTCTAAAATTCCTGTTACCAAATGTCTTTTCTTTCCCGCATATCTAGAATTATTCTTTTAAGAATGATGTATTTTTATGTCCATGAGACTCCCGGAGATCGTGCGTCTCAGAAGGTAACTGTACTCATGCATCAAATATCTTGTTCCTGCCGATAAAAAAATATCACATAGAGCGTAAAAATATGACCAACCAGTTACAAGAAAAATATATGGCCTTTTGTAGCAAACACTAAAATAAAGTTTATAAAATTTCTGTCTTCATTCTCTACAGTTTTAAGACATCTAATAATGGAAATCAAATTAAAATTAGCAACAAATCCAAAACAAGTAAAAAGTATTTAATAATAAAAAAAATCGTCACCTGGAAATACCCTTAGAATACAAAATCATCAAAAGCATTCAACTAACAATTCTTAATGGCATAAATAACTAACTTTGAGCATATATATATATATTATATATATATATATATATATATATATATATATATATATATATATATATATATATTATATATATATATATATATATATATATATATATATATATATATATATATATATATATATATATATATATATATATAAATAACAAGCTTAAACGCTTAAACTTGAAAAATGCATTAATTACTATTTTATAACATTAAAGTTAAAATAAAAAGCTGGTTTTACTTTTGCAGTGATAACAATAATTCATCCACTTTTATCAGTAAATTTTAATATCTATTATATATCAATTTAAATTTTATAGACAATTACATTAAATTTAAAATGGAATATCTTTATTTATCATAAAACTTAAGTAGATCTTCGTAATAATCATGACTTTTTAAAAAGTCATCTGAAACAATATTTTTCAATATTTCTATAATCCTTAGTTTCCTTACCTTCTTAGTATTTATTGTAATGTGAGGAAGATATTATTGTATTTTAATTATTTTTAATAACATACATTTTAAATATTACAAAATTAAAAGTTCAAGTGGGGATTTCAATAATGCATTCTAATTCAACAAAATTATAACGCAATATTAGATTAAAATTATCTTAAAAGAAAATGTTATGTATTTAGAAATAAATTGGATATGCATTTTTTTTACTTGTATAGTTGTTATCTATCTATCTATCTATCTATCTATCTATCTATATATATATATATATATATATATATATATATATATATATATATATATATATATATATATATATATATATATATATATATATATATATATATACAAGATTTTAAGTCTTTACATTTTGATTTATAAATTGATATCTATAAATATATAAAGATAAATATTTGGTTTTCTTTCTTTTTGTAAAAACTGTTGTATGTAGCAAAGTGCTATGAAATATATTTTTTTTAAATAAAATATCACCTAATAATAACATTTCCTGCATATATAAAACTTTTATATGCAAAATAAAGATAACCAAAACAAAATTAAATAAACGTTGGTACGCGTGTCTCTATATGTGCACTAATTCAATTTTCCTCAGAAAGAATCGATACAAGGCTGCGAAATATTAGTCCCCTCGAACTCATTTGATTACTACACTCTTGATGCTTCTGGGAAATAGCGCACAGTTTTACACACCCGACAGCATATCTATGCTGTAGTATCGGATCAGTGTCGAGTCCACAACACATACTTGGATGAATGGATCAAAATCTCATCAGCGAGATGACCACGATCGAGGTACCACAAAAGCCTGTAGTAAATGGTTCCTTCGATTACCGCCCTTTATTGCATGTATTTCAGGATAGCTGAGTTTCAGATTTTTATAGCTTCCCTTTAGTTTTATTTATTGTCTTTGTTATAAAAACTAAAAGTACATACTCTACTCATGATGTGAAGTTTATATTTGCAAACAATAACTTGAAATAAAATATTGAGCTGAAATATGTATTATTTAAAGTATATACAGAGTATATATATATTATATATACATATATATATATATATATAGTAATATATATATATATATATATATATATATATATATATATATATATATATATATATATATATATATATATATATATATATATATATATATATATATACATTTATATAAATATATATATACAAGTATATAACAAGCTTAAACGCTTAAACTTGAAAAATACATTAATTAATATTTTAACATTAAAGTAAAAATAAAAAGCTGGTTTTACATTTTTTGCAGTGATAACAATAATTAATCCACTTTTATCAGTAACATTTATTATCTATTATATATCAATTTAACATCTATAGATAATTACATTAAACCTAAAATGGCATATCTTTATTTATCATAAAAGCTTAACTATACCTTCTTAATAATCATGACTGTTTAAAATGTCATCTGAAACAATATTTTTCATTATTACTATAATCCTTAGTTTCTTTACTCCTTTCTTAGAGTAGAGTATATAGTATATTTATATATATATATATATATATATATATATATGTTATATATATATATATATATATATAGAGTATAAAGTATATATATATATATATATAGTATCTGTATGTAAAACATTAAATAATTTCTATCACACACGGTGTGTGTGTGTGTGTGTGTGTGTGTGTGTGTTGAAAAAATTCAAAATGACGAAGATTATCAAAATCTAGCTCTAGCAAAATCTAGATTATCAAAATAAGGCTTACTTTGTTATTTCAGTAAATACTTAGATTTTATCTAAACAATATAGTTTTAAACTCAATTCTAACAAATTAGCATAAATAATTTCTGTCTATATAATTTAAATACCTGGATAAAGAAAGCTGTTTAGATTATTAAAATTTATTAAAAAACATTTTGATGTTGAAATAAAGTAAATCTATAATCTATAAAAATTCTGTAAAAAGCATTAACTTATACTTCTTTGCGAGTTTACTTATTTAGATGCATTACACTATTACTTATTTTACAATTTTCTATTTTTTTTTTTTTTTTTTTTTTTTTTTTTTTTTTTTTTTTTACATTAGCAATTTGTCTACATCATTAATATCATCGATTTTTAGCAAAATGACTTTCTAAGACAGACTAAAAGTGATCCTGTTTGATCTGAAAAATATTCGCGCAAAATATGTGATTCTTTACAAATTGTGAATTGATTTCTGGTGTACCACTGAAAAAGTCCGGTATTTTATTCTTAAAATATAAATGTCTCAGTTTTGAATTTCTAATATGATTGCTTGAAAATTTCGTGGATCGCTTCTTCATCTGCGACTTGTAGTATCACTGTATTTTTTTAATATTTTGCTAGAAAAAAAAAATCAAAACCATTGCTTTTTGTATGTATTTTTAAGCTTCCATTAGCAATTTTTCTATTATTTTTTATCTGTTTTTGCTTAGTGAAAAATATGTCTTTTTCAAGTGGATCATTCCCATTATTCTTATAAATCACAAAATGAATTTCAAATGAAAACGTACTTTATTCCTTTATTCTTTTAAATAATTTTCATTATTTTATGTTTTTCAATATTTTTAAACGAGATACATATTATATCTGAGTGATATTATCTAATTCGTCAGTCACAAAATATCCACCCCCGCTTACCACTGCTATTCAAATTTTTTAATTGAAAAATCATTTACTCTGAATAATCATGATATTGATCAATATATTTATAAAGAACTGTTTAATGTTGCTTTGTTCTCCTATAAAATATTTATGTGTTGGATGAAATCTATGAAAATATTTAATATTACTTCCTATAGCTCCTTTTCTATCAAAATATTTATTTCTTTGAATTAAATAGTAAATTCACTTATATTTCAAGTTTTCACATCTTCCAGGAAAATGACTTTTTACTTCTTCTGTGAACGCTCCATAGATAAAACGATATGACGGATCACAAAATACTTTCAGATGAAGTATTTAAGAATTACGAAGCGATTATATATAAAAAAAATGAGATAGTAAATGGACCAAAACATTTTTCTTGCTTCCGATGATTTATTCTTACCAATGATACCAATTTCTGCTACTTTCTGTTGGTGTGGTATTGAGTGAGGACGAAGATGCCAACTCAATTGTTGACCTCGTCACATGCACCTGCTTAAATATTACGATATGATTAGCTTTTTAAGTCTGTAGAAAAAGACAGTTGAAAATACTTTATTAATGGACAAGCATATTTTATTTTTATTATTGATGTTTGCTAGAATTTGTATTTTAAAATATAGCGCTATTTAATATGTAATTTCAATGCAATTTATTAAAGATTCATGAAATAATTAAGCTTATTATTATTCATTAAAAGCTAGCTCTTAGCCAACCATTACATAAATTTTCTTTTCTTTGACGACTGCATTTATTTTTAAATTTATCTTGGATACCAGCAGTTAAAAATACTTAAATGATATACATAAAATATAATATTTTCAAATTATGCATATTTTTCGTAGAGGAATAATTGAAAAGATAAGAGACAAATTTTATGTTCATTCAAGTTGAAAATTTTTATCATTCAAAATTAAGTGTAATTTATTATATACATCATGAAGTTATATATATATATATATATATATATATATATATATATATATATATATATATATATATATATATATATATATATATATATATATATATATATATATATATATATATATATATATTAAACATTTATTTAGCTGTGGTATCTCGTGCTTAATATTTGGGTTTATATATATACATATATATTGTCAATTATCAAAAAATGTTAATTATATAAAAGAATGTTAATTACAGAAATGTGTCAGCCATGGAAGTTTTATTTCCTTTAATGGTGACACTCAAATCTTGGATATTCACTCAAAATTGAGTTCAGAATCTATTATTACTTCTTAGTGCTACAAATGTCTCTAATGCGAGATGAAATGCATATATATCTCTGATGATAGTAGATTAATGAAATTTTGCTGATTTACGTCTACAATATATATTTCATTATATGTACTTGAAAAAATCCATCTTTATTAAAAGTTCTTTACTTTGTGAAATTATTGCATAGAAATAAATACTGGTTTATTTTGTTTTTTATTCTATCACACTAAATTCAATCTTATTTTCAAATGTTGTTTTAGAAAAATTGTTGGGACGTGTAAATAAACTCTTTAAATTGTTTTTGAATTTGTATTTCATTATATTTATAAATTCTCAAAAAGTAGGAATTTTTTATTCCGAAAATATAAGCTCTCTAATGGAAGTATAATAACCTTAGATTTCTTTTCTCTAACGTAAATGAAGAAATTTATGCAAGAATATTGTTTAAAAATTTAAAGGCTGTTAAATATACAAAAAATCGTGTGATAAATTCTAAATATATGAGAAATTATAATAAAATATTAATTTATATTTTAAAAGCCAAATGAAATTAATCTGTTCTTTTATTCAATTGCCTACAAACTCTCTCTTCATGTATATTTTTTAATATTTTGTCATCTAAAATAATACAGTAACTAAAAATAGACGTTATTAAAAAATAAATCTTTGGGTTTTGAAAATATATTTGTAGAAATTTATCTTGAGTGGAAGAATTTTTAACGTTACGAGTAAATAATATGTAAAATTACTAGAAAGGAATAATTTGAAATTTTAGTTTAAAATCTTTACAGACTTCCGAGATATGTTGAAAGCAAAAAGGAAATCTAATTAATTATTCTGTATTTCTTTCAAGCATTTAAACTTCTTCATAAATAAGAATGTATTTAAACGTGTTTTCGAAAATTATTTTTTCATTTTCTATTAAGGTATTAAAATGTCTAAATATATTTGTAAGAAAACCAAGAAAAAATATTTACTTCAAATCGATTTGGAAATGAAAAAAGAGATTTCTCATTTTAAAATTATCGTTTTTAAACTGATTACAAGCACAAGAAGTAAAAAAAATTACAAAGAATTCCTTTTTGGAATCAGACATGATAAAATAGGAATATTTTCATACCTCAGACAAGCTTAAAAACATATTTTAATATATAATGGGGGAAAATTCTAATTCCAAATAATTTCCAACACATTTTTTAAATTTTATAAATATAAAGATTTTGTGTTAAATAAATTAAAATACTCTTGTTTTTGATGTCATGGAACATAGAACGATAACGCATTTTCTAATGCTGCAATTTGTACAATTTTGTACATTCACAAAACAATTATTTTTAGAATATTTTTCATGGAAAATGAGCTATAATTACAAAAAATAATACGGAAAACTAAAAACAAATATCTTTCAATGTCACCGAGATATTTTCTTGAAGGTATCAAAAAAAAGGAAATTCGTAATTTATCCACAAGAATTACATCAGTATTAAATTAGAATATTTTCAATAAAAAATGTTTAACTACTATATGTTTAATGCAAGTTCAGGCACAGAAACAGGTAGAAGCAAATTACTGTAGAGCTCATTTGTAAAGTCTATTTATTAAACAAAAGGTAAAGAGCAAAAGGGATGCTATATGTTTGACATCATTAAAAAAGAATGCGATTTTTCCTCCCTCGAGAAATTTTTTATAACAAAGAATCTTTTTTTACAAAAACCAATATAACGTGGTTGCTATGAGGATTATAACATAGTAAGTCCCCCATACGCTGCAATACAGTCAGTATAGTAAGCGATTCAGTACAATGCCTAGACAAACTGAGTTTCAAATTATCAATCTCTGATCTTGAAAAATATTTCAACATTCATCAAGCAATGCTTTCCGAAGTCCCGGTAGACACGTGGGACAGAGATGCCAAGTATGTCCCACACATGATCTATTGGATTCAAGTCCGGTGAGACTGTTGGCAAGTTCATATGGGTGATATCCTCCGATTGAAGGCATTCGTCTACAATGTTTGCATGAGAAGGACGAGCGTCATCATCTATAAGCAGAAATTATGCACCCATGGCGCTCCAAAGCAAAAATGCATGTTGTTCCAAAATGACATGACGATAGATGTGGTGAGTCATGGTTACATTCTGATACTGCAGGTTAGCTATGGAACGCAGAATAATTCCTCCCAAAACTAGCAATACTGCACCAGCTTTACTATGTCATTCAATGGTGTTTTCTTGCCAGTAACGGGTACCTAGCGCTCTGCAAAGGAAAGTCCGGGGAAAATCAGATGAAAAGCTAAACCTGAACTTGTAGGAAAATGCACAAAACCATTGTTGCCGTGTCCACAATGCATGATCTCTACTCCAGGCTCACTGCAAGAGACAGACCTGCGGTATGTGGAACTTACCTGACAGGCTTAAGAGTATGCGTACTAATGTGTCCTAAGCGCCTTTAGAGGGTCTGCCTTGAAACTGTTGAACCGGTAGCTGAAGAGATCTGACGAGATAGGTCTGAGTCTGTGTTCTATATGTTTCTTTTGGCAGCCACTGCCAATTACCGGCGCTTATTCGGCGTTGTAACTTAAAGGGGCGACCAATTCTATAACGTCTACTCACTTTATATCATCTTCGAACCATTGCCAAATCAAAGAGATGATAGATATTCAGTGCGATTCCAAGTTCTTTGGATACTTCCAGCAGGGTACGTTCACATTCCAGACGGCCAATAATTCCACCACGTAAAACAGCATAAAAATGCTTCCTTTGTGCTAAAACCATGCAGTTATTGCATTGAAAGGCTTTTAAGCATCTTGTGAACAATTTTACTTCTTCGCAACCATTTCTTGTATACTCCTTTCTTACACTCTCGTTATTGTGACGTACTATTGACGCCATCTAGTGGCTCCTTGTAATTTGCATATTCTTTTCAAGATGTGTGATAATTTTACATTTGAATTTTTTTTTATTTTAGACCTCAATTACTGTTTGATTCTGAATTATGGACTTGAATGAATTTATGGACTAGACTGTATATATATATATATATATATATATATATATATATATATATATATATATATATATATATATATATATTAACTTTCATTCCAAACATACTTGATGAGGATTAAGATTCGTATAAGATATTGACTGACAAAGTATCGCCATAGATTCCAATTACATACATTTATTTTTTAAAAGAGAGAAATTTAAAAAATAGCTTCTGGCATTGAGTATTAAATTAAGACATTTTAAATCTGAAAGGGAGGACACTAGCGGCTTCATTAATTTAAGATTTGTATATTAGTTTTTAGAAACGAAGAAATGAAAACTTTGCAAGAAATTAAAACTATAAATAATATTACTTACCATTATTTGAGATTTTTGATAATTTACAGAGGGAATTTCTTTTATTCTCTTTTTAAAACACTACTTATAATATGATCTAAGCCTACTCATTTAAAAGTTATAATGGCATACAGAACTTTATTTAAAGAAGCACATTTGCAATCTAAGGACTGTCTTTTAAAACCAATTTTTGACACAGATGTGTATAGGAGAGTGGATGAGAGAATTCAATTATTTTATCGGAATGATTCAATTATTTACAGCATTATACGGTTAGTTAATTCATTTTATTCACTTTGTATTTAATATTTTTGATTTTGGTCTATGTTTTAAGAACTATTACACAGTTAAAAATGAGACATTTCAAATCAACTTTTTACATCTAAAACAATTTTATTTACCTATTTGATACAATTTTTAAAAAAATAATTAAAATACGCGAAACAAAAATTTTGCTTAATTTTATAAAATGTTTAGTTTTAATATTTTTAAAAGCAAATGCAAAGCAAATTCAAAGAATAAAAACTAATTTGCGTACACGAATTAACTAATTATATAATTATTTTTCCATACGAAATTCTAAAATATCTGATTTGTTATTGCAAATAATTTGATTATTGTGTTGTTCATTTATTACAATTCATAATTCCAGAAATGAAGAACAAAAAGTCTCATGTCAATTTTATACTCTATATTATAATTAAATTTACTGCAAAAATGTATATTTACCTGGCTCTGTAACATTTAATTTTCTTTAAATGTTAAATGAAACATTAAAAAAATTTGTTTTTAAACATCATCTTTTAAAACTATTACCTTCCTTTAATCTTCGAATTTAATTTTTGCTCGTACTTCAAATATGTAATAAAGATACATCTATTATCAAAAACAGATATGGACATGATAAATATAAGTACTAATTTAGTAAGATTTTTTTTAAATTTTATTGACTTTTAAGCAGAATTTGATTTATATTTAATGATCATTTAAAAATGCTATTTTTCAAACAGAGTTTTAAAGTATAAGGCTGTAGTAACGTACAGGTTTGAATTTTACCCGATTTATCTAAAAGTCAGATTTTATGTATTTTAATAAAAAAAAAAAATGGAATTTCAAATTAGATATCAAGACGATTTTCAATTTTATAGTTTATTATTTAACAGATTATTGACAAAGTTATTGGACTTCCTGAATCCACTGGAAAATAATCCAAAGTCTATAACTCCTTCCATTTAAATAAGCTTATGAAAAGTATTTAAATATAACTTAATTTCAGTGTATAACAATATTATAAGTGTGATGAAAAAGAATCCCTCTAGAATTAAATTGGATTTATAAGAATATAAAGTTTGTTCGTTTCTACATATATTCGCTTAATTTCTTTGTAAGGATAATTAAACATCTAAACTTGACAATTTAAACTATCTTTTCCCGATATGAAAGAAACCAAAAGCCTTTCTGAAACATCTTCTTTGCTGGATGGAACTGTAGAAATGAAATCATTATTGCAATGCGTGAATATAGGAAATAAATGTTTTGATGGCAAGGGAAAAAGGGTGTAATATTTAAATTAACTGAACACAGTGAATGAAATAGGATATATTCATAGATTTGAAACAAATAGTATGAATTATTTGAAACCTTGGAGTATGTGTTTTATGAATCACTTGTTTTAAAGTGTAATGCTCAGTTCCGATGCTTCCATGCAACAAAAATTCAATATCAGAAACTAATTTAAATCCCATTAAAAATCCCTTAAAAATTTTCTATTTTGTCTTTCAAATGTAGACAAAATTATTGTATATCATTAGGACATCTTAAATTTTAAATAAATAATTTTTGTCTCAATGAGGTGAAAATTAACAAAATCAATTAATATATTGATATTTGTTAATTAATCGTAAAGATCGTTTTTTAAATTTACGATTCAATTTTCCAGATAAAAAAAATCAAACACATTTATGACAATATAGGTTATTTTCATTTCAATTTGCTCAAGAGAATTATAATAGAATTTCCATTAACTATACATACAATTTACAGTTAATGGGACTCTGTAATACTTAAATAATTTCCTTTAATTTCAAAAATCCAAACGAATCAATTCCAAATCAAAATGAAATTTATTACTATATTTTTATCTTATCAATGTTTTACATATTTAATCAGGTATTCTCGAATAACAAAATAGTTTCAGTTCAAGTAGAATTTAAAGAGTTTAATACCTAAAACTTTATGATTATTATTCCCCAAATATATCTAATAATAATCAATAATATATTTGAAATCAATCTGAAGCATTTTTGTATGTTTGAAATATTAAATGCAGAGCAGCACTATTTGCAATATAAATTAAATTAAATAGCATTGCCTATAATAAATATTGAATTAAATAACAAGCTATTTGTAGTATAACAACAGATAAGTAATTTTACAAACGTAATTTCCACAATTTTATTACTTATAAAAACGAAGGAAATTCCATCAATGAAATATTATGTTTATATATTCTATTTAACAGTGTAATTTAAATTATATATTTGTAAAACAGCTGTAACAATTACTTCCCTATACAATTATGAGAAGCACGCTAAATTAAATATAACATTTTAGGAAGAAAAGTTAATCTTACAATCATATTACTCAATTTTCAAATGACGAAAATAAACAAAAAACTTCTTTAATATTTTAAATATATAGTTCTATTTACAGTTGAGTGTGTGTGTGTGTGTGTGTGTGTGTGTGTGTGTGTGTGTGTGTGTGTGTGTGTGTGTGTGTGTGTGTGTGTGTGTGTGTGTGTGTGTGTGTGTGTGTGTGTGTGTGTGTGTGTGCGTGTGTGTGTGTGTGTGTATAATTTACTCATTGTTATATTTTCTATTACTCAAAACTACATTTAATCTAAATACCGATGAAAA
Organism: Latrodectus elegans; assembly: GCA_030067965.1. Classification (NCBI taxonomy): domain Eukaryota; kingdom Metazoa; phylum Arthropoda; class Arachnida; order Araneae; family Theridiidae; genus Latrodectus; species Latrodectus elegans. The sequence continues at coordinate 56,133,188 of CM057812.1, forward strand.
ATTTCGTAAAAAGAAAATTATCAATTCCTTAAACTGCATGAATATGATTTGTAAAATCTCATTAGAAATATTAAGCTGATTTACTAGGGGTTTATTAATTAAACTTTAAATAAAAATAAATAAATATATATGCATATATATATATATATATATATAAAATAATAATACAAAAAAATTATACAAAAAAGTTCATGTTTATCTAAATATTTTTTATTTATTTTAAAATTATTATATCTTGTACGCTACAAAAGAAAAGACATAGATAAATACAGAGATTAAAACGTAAGCTTTAAGAATAAGTTTTAAATTCTAAGTTTTATGTACTGAAATATAAGATACTTGTGTTATTTTATTCTACGAACCATATTCAAACTTCAATATACTTGGCAAAACAAATATTTCTCTCTCTAAGCTCCATAAAATGTGGCGATAAGCTTATTTGGGGAAAAGTCTGAAAACGACTCAAAGGAGATATCAAAATATGATTTCATGGTTCCAGTCCAACGAGTTCTTATCTTACTATTCCTGGTAGATATATTCTATCACCAGCTAAAGAAATTGATTTATTTGGGAGTCAGAGGAAGATGCCCAAAGGATAGGACCTTCACATTATTTGTCACCCATTTTGCTTTCTGAGTCTTGGCAGTATAATTGAATAGAACACCTCAGAAGGAAGCCGGGTCTCTATGTCAACAGAGCGACCTTAAATGATCGATAATAACGAAGTTTGGAGCCTTAAATTAGACCTCCCCTTCATTCTTTGCCCACGGTTATGAATTCCCTCTTACAGTGTTATGTCATAGTTATAGGTGAACTAAATAACTTCACTTCTTCAAGAAAAATGGAAGATACATTTTTAAGCTATATTTTCTACAAAATATGTATGACAGTATTTTTTCAAGGAAATATTATTTACCAATGCTATGAAGATTTTGTTAAAATTTGAATATTTAATTATATCTATATAAGTGAGTTGACCTAATTACAGCTATTTTATTTGCTTTGAACTATGTCCCAAAATTTATTAATAATACAAGTATATTATTTTAACAAAAAAACTTATTGGGGAACTTATTTCTAATTAGTTACATAATTATTATTTTAACTTATTGTTGATTATTTAAAGTTATTAAGAATATTATTATGTTTTAATGCATATATATATATATATATATATATATATATATATATATATATATATATATATATATATATATATATATATATATATATATATATATATATATATATATTACAAATTGAAACATGAAAATTATTTAATATATCAGAAAAAGTGTTATACATAATTAAGAAAACATATTGCTTATTTTTATAATTCCTCTTAGTATTTGGAGAAAGTAATCTTTTGCGGTAGTATATGTATATAATATTTTGAAAATTGATGGAAATTGCATCATTTCAGCGAAAATGAACATAAAAATTAATTGTTAAGCACTATGATAATCAATTAATTGTTATACAGTATGGAAGTTAAGCATCACAATTATTTAGTGAATATTATTTTTCTAAAAGTAGTAAGAATGTAACTAAAAAGAGAGGGCGTGCCTTTTCTGTTGGAAGATTGACACGAAAGGTGACAAAGTTTGATGGATCTGTTGAAGACGGGTGACATAGGCAGATAACAGCAGGATAGGCAATGGATAGAAAAAAAAAAATTTAAAAAATGAGACATAACCAAGGGTGGAGAAGTAGACAAAAAAGAAAGAAATGCAATATCGATCCTGAGTTTTTGTTTGCATCTTGAAGTTTTATCCTTCTAACTTTCCCTTTTAGACATTTTTCTTTTTTATTATTATTTATTTTGTAGGAGCTGGGTTGTTTCTTTTTCTCGAATTTTTCTCGAGAATGTATCCTAGACTGTAACAAAGGATGGAAAATTTCTTCCGAAAGAGGCATTCTTTTGTATAAGCAGTTTTCAACACAATTCTTCAGCATTTCCAAGACTATCCAGAAACAGAGTGTACGAGAAACAGAAGTGGATTTTCTTTCGACAATTTTTCACTCCAGGTACTGTTTGTGAATCTGATGTTGGTAAAAACAAACACTTTTCTAAGAAGTATATCTGTTTTAAGAACTTTCTTTTTCTTCAAAGCACTTACTAATATTTTGTCCTTAGTTTGAAATTCATATCTTAATTATAAATTTTCATATTAAAGGTAATATGAGTTATTTTTTATTTATCAACGTTTGATTTGAGTTCCTTTTGAATACTTTTTTTTTCAAAAAATTAAGAAACTGTGGATAATTTAATAATATTTTACACATATCTGAACTCCACTTTAATGTATATTTTTTAATTTACTTCTGTCTTACATAACGAACAATTTTTGCGGACTAATTAACTTTGAGATCCTTGCAATATACAAGTAAGTTGTAAAAAAATATAACTGTAATATAATGTTATGTATTAATTTAAGTATTTTTTTGAATGTAATTTTCTTCAAGCAATTATTTCCAAATTAAACACCTAAAAATTAAAAAAAAATATTTTGTTATTTTTAAGTACCATTTCCTAGAATATATCTATATACATAGACATATACAAAGCATTTGAATATATTATAACACTCTGTTGCAATTACACATATATTTAATGCACAGACATTAATAGAAAAACGTGCAAGTCTTACTGTGCATAAGATCACGATTTTTGGAAACATTTATATTTAGCAAATTTGAACACTAATTTGTTATTTTTTAAATTTTTAGTATCCTTTTTGTGCTAAGATACAAAATATTCAAGTTGAACATTTCTTAAATATAAATATAATTTAATAATATCAAACTAAAAATTATAAAATTTAAAACATAGTTGTAAAAACATTTCATATAATTATGTGAATGAGTTTATGTATATTTTTAACACTTTAACAAATCATTCTGCATTTTAACATTCACCGTAAGAATTAATTTACAAATGACATTATATGCAGTCTATATAAATATGTCGATGAGAGCACATATACATATTGACTGCATATAATTACAATAACAAACACACATATATACATATACAGAGTGTCTCAAAACGACAGCATAAACTCTGCACAGCTAGATTCCTCGTTGGGAGTACTAAAAACTGCCCAAAGATAGGTTCTTGTACAAACAATAGTTTAAGAGAAAAATACAAAAAATAAGTATGACGTTAATTACAGTGCAAGAAAAACATCTTTATTGAACATATCAACATCAATATATGCACAATTTAAAGCAGGTGTTCGAAGTGCCCGTCTTGAATGTCGAGGCAGCCCTGAGCACACCGTGGGGTTGTCATCACAAGTTGCAGCATTGCCAGGTCCATCGAAGTATAAGCAGCGTGCAAACGAGAAACTAATTTCTTTCGTGTTGGCATTACGTCTTAATACACCAGTTCCTTGAGATGACTGGTGTATTAAGACATAGTAAAAATGTAAAAAAACGGTGTAAGATCTAGCGAACCAAGAATCGGGCCCTCACATCCGATCCAGCGACCAGGTATTCCATATCCAGCCAACCAGGTACAGGAGCACAGAAATGCGCCGGAGCCCCATCATTACATTTTAATATTTATCGTCTGGAAAGATATGCAAATACTGTTGTTGATATGTCTAATAATGTGTTTTACTTGCACAGGAAGCGCCCTCATACTTTGTTTTTCATATTTTCTCGTAAACTGTTGATAGTACAGGAACACTTCTTTGGGCAGTTTTAATGTACTCCCAACAAGGAATCTAGCTGTGCAGAGTTTACGCGGTCATTTTGGGGCATCCTTTATAACCACACACACACACGTATATATATATATATATATATATATATATATATATATATATATATATATATATATATATATATATATATATATATATATATATATATATATATATATATATATATATATATATATATATATATATATATATATATATATATATATATTCACGTGTGGGGTTTGTGTTGTTAAATTGTTGCATCATACAAATACATGTAATAAGAAACTTTAGATAAGATTACTTTTAAGCTCTAAAGTTGTAATTGTATTATTAAAATTTAATTGCTTATAATTAATAAAATGTTAATTAAGTTAAATATCTCTATTTTTAAATTTAAAAATAAATGAAGGCAATATACTGAGATCTTAAAATTTGGCATTGTTTTAAAATAAATTTGATTTTAATTTTAATGAAAACATGAAAATGTAGCTGGTATTTTGAAATCAGATTTTTTTATACAAAATTATAAAGATTCAAAGTTAATGAGTTTGTATTTCGTTCATGAGAGAGAGAGAGATCAAAACTGATTTTCTTTTCTACTTCGGAAGTCCATATGAGTATTTTAAATGATCACCTTTATAAAAAGCATAAAATTTCAATTTTTTTTCCAATTTCTTTGTATTTCAATAAAATTACATGATTGGAGATACAATGTGTGTGTGACTGTATTTAAATAAAAAAATTATCCTTAACATCAAAGACATATTGTTTGATAATATGTATTATGAAAAATAATTCCCTTTAAAGAATATCTTATTCCTTTTTTTTAAATATTATTTGTATATTAGTTAGGAATAAAATGAGTCACCTTTATCAGTATTTAAATATAATAATTATGTTTGTAACCTTTCTTGAAATAAAACAAGTCTAGTTTCTCTGAAAATTATTTTTTAAAATATTCCTAATATCATACAACAATAAAAATGAGTTACAAAGTATACAAAACACTGGATTCAACGATTAACATTTAATTGAAAACTATTTATATATCATATTTAGAAACTAACGTAACTACTTTTGGGAGTACGACTATCTAATTTTATTATTCTTTTCCAATGCAGGATAAAGAATATACTTATTATCACTTTATTTGATAAAATAGTAGCATATACATCTTTTCCTTTTGGCTTCATGATGTCTCGGCAAGAATTAGAAACAGTGATAAGAGAGATTATTTGTATTTATATATGATTACCTAATTACTTGAAATATTAGTCATGATATGTATTTCTGCTGATCTCAAGAAAAAAAAAATTCTTTCTGGAATAATGTGCAAGAAAAAATTCCCTGTATTTTTTAAGACTTTGAGTTTGGTTCCAAATTATTTTAACAGCATTTGGGAGAAAAAAGTTCCGGCTAGCTTTAAAAATATTTAATTAAAAAATTCACTAGCACATAGAAATCGACACAAAATTTCCAAAAAAAAGAAATGTATATATATATATATGTATATATATATAACAAGGCTACTTTTGTAACTTAAAATGATTCCTTAATTGTAACAAAAGTTATAATAATTAATTAAAATTAGTCTGATTTGCTTGATTTTAAATATTTTCTTGTATATAAAAGCTATTCAGCAATGTTTACATTTATAAAAGCGTTTCAAAAGTTATTTTTTAAATGTTTAAGCTTTTTCACATGATTTATTCTTACATTGGAATGATTCTACTTTAGTAAAATCAAATGTTATTTGTTATAAATTTATCCTTCATTCTCTAAAACAATATTTTTCTTCAGTTTACAGACGTAACTCAAAATACCAGAATGCATAAAGCAGTTATGGATATAGTTACATTTTTATCAGTACAAATGGAAAGACGTTCTAAAAGAAATACATTAATTTCAAAATTTTAATTTATCTGCACATATGGGAAATACAACTTGCATTTTGTCATTAAAAATTAAAAAAATATATCAGTTTTGAAAATTGTTTATAATATATTACATCTATAATTGTAAACATTACATACAACAATTGTATTATAGTTAAATTACATCATAAGTGATATTAAATTTTCATTTAAATTAAATCTATATTATTGATATTGCAATCACGTTTACTTTTATTAACTTTGTAGACGATGAGTAATAAAGATATGTAATAAACATGTTTTAATATTTGGACAAATTTTCGATTTATTGCATTTATTGAGTAAGTTTGATTTTAACAAACTTATAATTTAATAAATATTTCCTTATCTAATACATTTCCTTTCCCTTTCATAAATTCATTTATCCTAAATTATATACATTTATTATTTTTATTTTAAATGCATTATAAAGCTTTAGGCAACATTTTAAAAGAGTTTTTTCATTAATTCAAAATGAAACATTTTTATTGAATGGTAGAAAGATATTAATTAATTTAGCATATTATAATTATAGCACAAAACTTAAACTTTAAAAGCTAATATATTAATAATTCAAGGATAAATATTACAAGAATCCCCTTGCTTTCTTATCCTAATGTGAATACCGAAAGGAATTAATTATTGCCAAAGAAGGTGAGAAAATTCCTATTTATTAATCAGTGTTTTCAAATATATTCGAAGAAGATGTAATACTGTTTATTTAAAACATTTTACTAAGACAACTTCGAAATTTAATTAAATATATAAATAGTTTTCTAGAATAACTGAATAAAAATTATTTTATCTAAGCAAAAATTTAAATTGCATGAATTTGCATAACGCAATTAGCTCTATCTTTAGATTAAAATTAATTAATATTATTGTTGATTATTAAGGGAAATAATGAAATATTTTTTTCAAAAAAATATTTAAAAGTTGTACATAAACTTAAAGTATGAAAAATCAATGTATGTAATCATGGATTTATTTATTAATTATTCTATTAATAACACCCGGTTTATATAAATCAAAACATTTTATTAAGTCTTAATATTTAGCGAATTGCGTATTATTCATTCTGAAATATTGAACTTTAACATTTTATGAATAAAGATAAGAATTTTGAAATTAAACACTTGTTCAAAAATAAATCCATTTTCCTTTGACATGAAAAAAATTGCAAATTTTGTTACTTTGTACGTCATTCCAATTTTATTTATCATTTTTAATAACACTTCATCAAACCCTTAAATTTAAATGCTAAACTACCACGACAATTTCATTTAACGAATCATTAAATGTATCATTTTTATGCAAATTTATATTTTTATATTAGTTAAGTTGAGTATGAATAAAATAATAACAGACTTTTAGCAGTAGAGTTCTCGACATGACTTTGCAAAACCTAATCACCTGTTCGAACTTTTATTGCGACTGCGAAAGTCATAAAAACTGGGAATAACTATTTTCATTCCAAGATTCGCCGATTTTATACGGTTGGACTGTGTAGTACTAACCTTTAGATGCATTTAATGGCTACTATAATTCTCCTGACAAGACTCTATCGTACTGCTTGTTGTGTATCGGTTTTACTTTCTCTTTCTAATGCTACGAAAATAACAAGGAGGTTAATTTGGGAATACTTTGTTCCCCTATATCAAGTAAAATATCAAAAAACCCACTTTCTTTTCAGAAAAACAATGATCTGTTATATAATATTAATTTATTTTAATTATATATGGATTTACATTTATAGATGCTTCATAAATTATAATCTATATTTTACCAAGATAATATTTCTGATATCTACTACAATATTCCCCATTTTTTAATATTAGTCTAAAATTAAAATTATATTTGTTCAATATTTTATATTTATTTTTTTTAAAAATAAATAATAGCTGACGTTATTAAAATATTGCAAAATATAAGCGTGAAAAAATACATTTATCACATAAACTATTTTTCATGAACATAATTATTGTAAAGCATTTACTTACTGTTATCTTTTAATTGTGAAAGATATTGAAATTTAATTTTTATTTGAAATAAATCATATTGTTATGAATAAGGTTACTATATATGCAAATTATATATCAAGGCATCGTTATTTTATATAACTTTTCTAAGGCGTTACAGACTCTTTATTTGGAGACATTGATCTATTTATAAGGATTTAAAACTCATTTTGGAAAACATATATTGGATAAACAATAAAAAATATTTGGTTTTAGACTGCTAGAAAAGTGACCTATTCTAAAGTAATAAGATAAATATCCTCAGACTTTTTAAATAATGTCTTTGATTAATTCTCAAGTAATTTCTTAGTTACAAATAAACATCCTGATTAGGAATATATATAGTTAACAGTTAGGTATATTCTGTTATAAACATCAGCTTGTAAATTGTAAGACTTACAGGAGAAGTAGAATCGCATCTCCGCTTACAATTGATGGTTGTTTAATTTAATAATTGTTCAAGAATCATTTGTATGTGTCACAAGAAGATGTCCAATTTACAATAAGCAATATATTACTGATTCAAATGCTTGAGTGGAGTCCTTAAACAAGCAGTTATGTCTACTGGAGTATCTCCCAATTACACTTTCAAAAACTCTTTCTATAAATATATGTTAACATCACTCATTTACATAATTTACAATATGTTTAGAAACATTAATTATTTTTATCATAAAACGTGAATTAAAAAATGTGATTTATTTTTATCACTTTGATTACAAATATTATTCTTTACTTATAAATCATTTTTTACTTTTTTTTTTTTTGCTTTTGGTGAGCAGTGAGACTTTTAAGAAACATGCATTTACAAATTGAAAAAATACCAGATCTCATCTGAATAAATGCTATATTCTTCTGAAGAGATTCCTTTGATTATATAACGAAATTTCCTGTGTCATATACAAAATTTTAATGAATTTGATATTTTATAATTATTTTAAATATTTTAAAGTACTACGTAAACGTTAACGAATGAAGATACTAATATTGAGAAAAATTTAGATAAATATAATATGTGAATATAAAATAGTAAAGTATTCTTCAAGTAGATATTTAGTTATATAAATCCATAAACAAAAATGCCAATACCTTAATAAATCAAATATTTGTTCTTTAAATAAGATTATAAAAGCTTGTTTTTTTATTTTTAATAGCAATTTTTATTTTTATTATGCTTAGTTAAAACAGATTATTTAAAATAGCCCTGATGACAATTTTATGGAAATTGGAAAGTGTATAACGTTTTAAATGAAATATTGAATTTCAGAGTTGCTTATAGAATTAAAGGCCAATAATATTTTTCAACACACGACATATAAAATTAACAGTAAGCAATTTTGAATCAAATTTTATTAACCCAGGGAACTTGACTTAAACTATACATTTTAAGTACAGAATTAAACAGAAATATGTAAGAGGTTATATCACGTAATTCCTGCCTTTGCCAACACAATGTAACGCCCTCTTGTGCTACTTTCTAGCTTTTTAATATACCATAGTTGGCAACAAATCTTTTATTCTCTGCTTTAGGGAATTTCCCCTTATTTATTATTTAACTGAGGGGTGGTATGGACGAAAGTTGACGATTTTTCGCCGTTGATTTTTATGCATGCGAAATATATCATGTCAGGGAGTTACATCATAAATTTTCCTTGGTAAATTCATTATTGGTATGCTACTGATTTTTGGGTTTATCCTGTAAACTTTGTTTCTCTCATGTGTTGTGTTGGTGTTTCCGTGGTCAAGCTTATCGAGGATCTCATAGCCGTTAGCAGCGAATTGGAGGAAATATCTGGCGAATGTAATAAGTCGATCTCATCTACTGGGGATTTTTGTTGTTGGATTAGATTCTAATTTGCCTAGCTTCGTTCCGTCGATAAGTCCAGATCCGACTCTGTGAAGATTTGTAGCATCTCTTTTCTCCGAGTTAGATCCAGCATGGTTTGTAAAAATTTGATCCCATGACCTCACGGTAAGGATGGCCTGTTATAACTGTAATACTGATTCAACCTCCTCTATCATGGTCATTAACTTATCACCTATTCCACGTATTAAATATTACGGCATTTTGTTTCTTTCTAAAAAACGCACTTCATTTACCAGTAACATATTTGTCCTATGACTCATACCACTTGTCCTCCGTTAGGCCAAATTCTTTGGTCAAATATCTCCTTTTGTATAACAATATTTTTTTAAGAATTATCATCACTGTCATATTTATTTCTCACAAGATGCATCATTCATTTGCTGCAAAATTCTAAGTATATAATATTTTTTCCAAATTTCATTGGTTGTTAAAAATAAACTGTGAATTACTTTTTGCAAATTATAAAAAATGTCTCTCTTTTCATTTATGTGCATTGTTCATGCACACATTTACTGGCCAACTTGCTAGGGTTTCACAACGTCCCAGTAGTACAACTACAAGTAAGAGAAAAAGGGTTTAAAATAATTAAACCAACACCATAAATCTCACAGTAAGACATTATTTATATTTTATGATTTTCATAAACCAATGTTATATTTTATAAACGTTTAAGATTAAAATTCTCATTTATCATCTTTGAATTACTTAAGAGTATGCCTTTGAAATATGCAACTCCATTTGGGACGAAAAAATTCAGGATATTCCTTTTGAAGTAAATAACAAAAGCTATAACAAAACAGTTAAATGCAAAAGTAAAATCTCTTTATGAAAAATTAAAGAAAAAAAAACTAAATTGATTCATAAATAATTTATTCTTATTGGAATAATATTTATATTAACTTAAATGCAAAATAAAATAATGAAAATTACTACCCTATATTAATTAAAAATAATAATTTTTTCATGTAATTTTCTAAAAAAAATATTGAATTTTAAAATTTAAATTTTTTGAATGCATTTTATCTTATTCTATACTTTTCTTAAAAAGTATAATTTTCTAAATTTGGAACAGTAATACTATTAAACATTTTGAAAATACTTCATATTCATATCACATGCACATGAAAAACAATAAATATCCCATAAGATTAAGTGCTTAAATTAATTACCATGTGATATTTATTTATTAAGTTATTTTTTGCAATTTCTCAAGTATTCCTCAAAAACCCTTGCCAGTGGACCACATTTTTACTATTCCAGACCAAATACTTGCTGATATGGATTTTTTTACTGAAGTCTTTGATAAGATGTTTATTTAACAACTATATAAATAATTCATTGAAATCTAATCATAATATGAATTTGCAATTAAAATTGTTACATCAACAAGATATGTTACAAACAAGAAATAATTTCCATGACAGGAAGAAGATTTTAGGATATGTTAATGAATTTTGGTGTAAAATAGGTAGAAGTAAAAATCCTAAAATATTTTAAAAGATTAAATTATATCGTAAGTTTGTTTTTGTAAACTTCATTTGAACATTATTGTTTGGTTTTCTTATGTGAGATATTACGACAAAATCTTGTCATATCTGTTGTAAATAGTAATAATGCTTTTCTCTATGCTTTTGACTCCGATAGAATATAACTTGTAGTCTATTGGGATTATAGAATAACGTATCTCAATATTTTTGCTTTCATCACTCAATGTCTTGGGATTGTTTGCAAAGCAATGAACCAGGGATTCAACGCATTCATACGTCACTCATTGCTAGTTTTAAACTGTCTTTCATCACTGTCAGCAGCAAACATTAGCATCTTATCCACATGAACAAAATGTATCATTGATGGACGTAACGGGGCTAATGTTGAAAAGTGGTTTGACTTTTAGGATGAGTATTTTATCATTAGTTCCATTGTTTTTGCAACAGCAATAGTTGGTAATGGGCTTTCTGGAAACTTGGTAATGGGACATTAGCATCTTATCTACATGAACATAATGTATCATCGATGGACGTAACGGGGCTAATGTTGAAAAGTGGTTTGACTTTTAGGATGAGTATTTTATCATTAGTTCCATTGTTTTTGCAACAGCAATAGTTGGTAATGGGCTTTCTGTCAACTTGGTAATGGGCTTCTCTTGACGTTGTAGCACTAGTAAACACCTTAAATGTTCGAATCAATAGAGAATCTTCTATACAAATGGCGTGATATCTAGTTAATAAAAAGTGTTTCTGCCCACAGCATCATAACTGTCCCATCCATATTTGGTGACATCATAATTGTCACATCCTTATTCCGTGGTATCATAACTGTCGCTTTCGTATTTACTGGTATCATAATTTTCACATATTTGGTGGTATCATAATTTTATCCATATTTGGTATAATTCATAATTTTATCCATAATTTTATCCATATCCATATTTGGTGGAATCATAATTCACTTCAACTTAATAAATATCCATTGCCAGTGTGCATTCGACATCATTATATTCATTATTTAGGTATTATTTTACGGAATTCTGCTTGATAATCTTTTTTTAGTATGTTATCGACGGATGACAATAATTACACTTCTGCTGTATTAAATTCCATAAATTTATCCTTCACTTGATTCCTTTCAGACTATAAATTTCAGAAAATAATACAGGACCACATATTGCCTTATTATACGAATCTTCTTTAAAATATGGAATATTTTTTGTTATTGCTCCAAAGAATATTTTACAAATCTTTTAACAGGAAATATCTAACTATTATTTGCCTTGTGACTAACGCTCACCGTATACCTTTAATTATTTTTGATGAACATTTACAGCTGCTCATGGGCATTCTATTCAATTTTTATTTGATTCAATGCACAGGTAATGTTATTGCTCATAATATATAGTTGTTATGGTTTTATTTTTCTCGGGTGATCTTTTTTACTCAATTTCTTAAAAACTTTCACTCATTTATTAATTTAATTATACATTATTTATATTTTTCTGTTGCAGAAGTTTAAATAGCCTATAATTTAATGCATCTTGCAAGAATTTCTCTGGAAGAAACGAGAATAGAAATGTTGTGAAAGTTACACTTGAAATCCTTTAATGATTGTATATTCTTTCTAGCAATTTAGTCCTACATCTACCTATATCAGCACGTTGCTTTTACCAACCATGTTTCATTTGAAAATTCCGAAACCTTATTATCAGCAATAAATTTTTTATTAAAATACACTAATGAAAATCAAGGTTCTCATTAAAATGTTTTAGAATTGTTATAATCTAACTTTATTTCTATTAGAACTTTTTTATTTCAATACTTAAATATTTTACTAAATTCATATAGTAGCAATTTAAAAACATTCTAGTGTTACTTTGCTTCGTTTTTTGATTTCTAAAATTAAAACCTATGATTTCTAAATTGATTTCTAGATTTAAAGTTCTGTTCAAAAAAATGCACTGATAATAAGTGCATTAAATCTTAAACTTAACTATTTTATGTTTAAAAAATTTTAAATCACCATTGCGAATCGGAAGAGGATAAAAAAGATTCACTCCTTCTTGTCAATATGGAAGATTGATTGAAGAGTAATTTCTCTCCATTCCTCCCTGATGTTGCTATTTCCTTTTTCAAAATAATGAAAGGGTAAGGAAAATTATAGGACGTCAAACACCTATTTCCTTCGAACTAATAATCTTAAAGAAAAAAATCATTTTCAAAGTGTAAAAAATATTTCTAGTTTGCTTTCTGAAGAATTTCTTTTCTTAACTGCAACAAATAAAAATAGTTGTAATGGATGAGACAGAGCTGGAAAATAGTAGCAATTACATCAAATCATAATGTTCGAAATTGCTATGAAGTAGAGTTCATTGATCTAGTTTTAAATTATTTGCCAAGTACTTTATTTGAAAATATACTGTTAGTTTTTTACTAAAAGATTTAGTTATCTCAAATTTTTATTTTTTTAAGGCTTTAAAAGAAATGTTAAAACTTTGTTAATATAGTCTTATACTATATTTTTATGGAAAATGTTAAATATATTTTTAAAAACCCTGCAGTCAATATTGAAATATTAAATAGTTAAAATATTTTCAGATACAATTTTTGAACATTTATAAAATATTGCATAATTAAATTGTTTGGAATAAAGAAATCTACTTAGGCTAGTTTTTATAAAAGTATTCAATTCCATGACAATATCATCTATAATTCATTCGGGCTTCAATTTAAGAAATGAAAATTAAGTGTTACGTTTATTAATCCGTGAAGTGTATATTTATAGGAGTTTAAATTACACATCGTGAAAGAAAATAAGTTGCTTGTATAAAAAAAAAATTCAGTTTGTCTCTTTCAACTGTCACAATTCATATCATCAAAAAAGTATATACTAAATGAAATGGCTCAGCTCTAATCCTCAACCGATAGCCTACGATTTTATTCTATACCCGAAGTAAAAGATTAGAGAGCCTCTACCCTTAATCCATATGCCATCTTTTATGTCTTAGAACATCTGTTACTTTCCCGTCTTTCCGTTATTGTTGGAAAGAAAACAAAATGGATTTTTCCCACCTTCGATTGTTGATTAATCCATTTGTCTTGATCCCTATGACAATAGCAGTTATCAGTAATAGAACTCTTCGTAATGAAGAGGAACGTGCAGCGGATTAAGTTCCAAGATGAACGACTTTGTCAATAATATAGACCTATTTTGTTATCACTTAAGTTCTAGTTACACATACATCTTTCAGTATCAATACAAATTAATCTAATGGAATAAAAAAAAATTCTCATTTTGAAATTCTAGAAAGAATAAGAAAAATGGAGCAAGTTCTAATTAAAATGTTGTATTTTTTTCATATAATTTAATACAGATAAATTTATAACTTTTAATAAAGTATATATCAAATTTAACTTATTGTAAATTTTACCTAAAATTAGAATGAACAAATATTTATACTTAAAAGCATGTATCCAAACAAATAAATCAATATTAAATTGTAGTAATCAATGAGATTGATTTGAGGAAAATTGAAAACAGTTACACATAACAATTTCATTGGAGAGTCTATGCTTCCTATATAGTATTTTGTGTAGAGAATTTCATGTTGCAGTTTTCAAAACTAGGTAGAAAATTTTTGATATATATATTTAAATGCATTTATTAAAATTTCGTTTGGCGTTTAAAAGTTCAAGATTGACATATATTGTTATTAACAGGTTTAGTTATTTTCTTAGAAAACATAGGTAAATAATTATGATGGACAGCTATTCTTTCCTGGAAAAAACTGGTAATCTGTGTACAAACTTTGAGCAAAATAATATTTACGTGATTTTTTTAGTCAAATGTGTGTAGCAAAGAATTGTAAAATATTTACAAGATTAAACTCAGTTTATTAATTGCAAAAAACTAACATGAAACTTAATTCATAAAACCTCTTTAAATAAATGTTAAAAATCTTAAGAATGTCTTACCTAAAATTAGAATGAACAAGTAACTTTTTAACTATTTTAGCCTTTGAATGTCTAACATGTTTAATGAAACATTTTATCTAGACTATTTGTATAAATTTTTGCGATAAAATATTTCAAGTAAAAAATGTATAGCTTAAAAAGAACAATTAAAAATAATAAGTGTTTATAGCTGAGTATATAATATTTAAAAAAAATCAAGTGGACCCGAAAAAATCAATTATATCTATCAAAGCTGAGACTAAATAATAATAAGTCCTGCTACAGATTTACATATATCTGAGCTACAAAACAAATTATAATATATTAGAGAATATAACGCATTTTTTTATTTTAATTCACAAAGTGGAGTCGTATGGAAATTATATATTTCAAAATTGTTCCTTTTATGTGACATTACATTTTAATATATTTGAAAAAGTAAAGTTTTATATGTTGATTTCAAATAATTTTTTGCCCAAAAATTTGGAATGAAAAGTATAGATGTATCAGATATACGTAGTATAGTTGCATTGATATTAAATTCATAAATGAACTTTTCTAATCATTGTTATATCTTCATTTCCCTCCCTTTCAATGAAATTATTATAATTTTATTTTATAATTATAGGTGATCTGAATAGAAAATCTTTAACAAAGGAAAGATTTTTTGTATGATTTTTTTCATGCAAAATGTTGAAGAGAAGCAGGTTTCAAAATTTCAGGACATTTCCATAATTATTTTAAAACTCCAATTTTAGTTACCAATCACAAGTATCTTTAGAAAAGATTAAGTTTAAATACAAATGCAAATAAAATAAAGTTATTAGAGTCAATATTGCACTCAGCTGAACATATTCAAATATTCTGATGATGCAGTTAATTTTAAGTCCAATCCTATTTAAATTTCTCCTTCCTTATAAATATTTCTCATCTGATATCTAAAACTGTAATAGATACTAATATTTCCGATTAAAAATTAAAACGTTTGCATTTTTTTAAAGATTTAATAATGTATTAATTAAATTTAATTTACAATGGAAAATTTAATTCATAATAAATCTCTGGCATTTATTATAATTCAATGATTTTAAAAATCTATTCATATTGTTATGAAAATTTACATGACAATGCAATATTATTCATAGCATTTATAAAAAATGTGATATTTTCTTATTATATATGTAATTATTATAGATTTTTTTAGAGATATATATTGTGTTTCATTTTATGGAATTCATTATTTAAAGACAAACTATAATATGTGTATGTGATTCTTACAATAAAAAGATAACATTTGTCCAAGGTTTAATAAAATATCAATAGCGTAATTTTATAAAAGCAATATAAGAATATTTTAACTACATTTCTGCATTAATTTAAAATAATGTGAATTTAATTTCCATTTCTCATTTACGCAACACTCTTCAGTGTATAAATTTTATTAATATATTATTTAAATAAGTACTCCCAATTTTAAGTCAAATATCAAAGTGCACTTTTCAATTTAAAATTTTACATGTAACTTATTTAAAAAAACTGGGAAAAATTGTATTAACACACTCACAGTTATTTATAGAAAATTATGCTGAATGATATTAACATTATTTTAGAGATCTTTATAGTAAAAGGAAGATAATTACATGTCCATATAAATATGGATAATACTGGAACCAATAACTAAAGTCTCAGAAACAGAATAAACGTGATTTATTCACAAAGTTCACTCATTAATCAATTGAAGAAAAGCAAAAATGATAGTATATATATATGTAAGAATGCATACCCAAAACCATGATTTCGCTCTTGGGTGAATTTACACTGCATATCACCTGTGCTACAGCTAAACAATATGTTCTAAGTATGAAGGTTAATACATCGTATGTCTCCCATACGATGAAAACAGTTCATACAACGCTAAGGCATATGCTGAGGCTTACATTATCGAACTTCACTTTATGCAGACAACTCTGTTCTGCGAAAATTGCTCTTCGAAGGTATGACACATGGTGTACTGTGATTCGTCGTCCAAACATATTATCTCTCATGCTTCTATCACATTTAAGTCCAGTGAGAATGCTCGCAACATAATGGATACCCTTCGGTTGAAGGTAGACGTTAAGGATATTCGAATGGTGATAACGGACATTGTCATCCATAATTACAATTTCAGTGTCCACGTTACTCCGAAACAAATAGACAAGTTTTTTCTAGAATGATGTTCCGATAAATTACCTCTGCCCTGGCTCCAGTTTGAACACGGAGATTATTTCTTTAGCTAATCTACCCAAACGACTGTACCATCTTAACATTAGAATACAATTATGTTATCTTGGAGGAATTGTGTACTTACGTTCTCAAAATAAAGATTCAACGTAACCGGACTGTATGCTAAGCTTCGACTCATCGGAAAATATAACACAAGTCCATTGTTACAGACTTCATATTGCCTGCTCTCTTCTCCAGTTTAAACACTGGCGATAGTGAGTTGCATGAGAGGAGAATTGAATGGAAAGACCTGCGAATATATAGATAGTACTGTCTCAAATGACTGTTCAGTTTGCCTTGAAATGGTTTTACTCGTGGCTGATAATAAATGAGGTCACAAGGCCTCTGTTGAGCTCCATCGGTTTTTGGTAATTACTGCGAAATACCAGTAGTCATTCAGCGTTGTTACTAGGAAGTGACATATATTTTAACGACTGCTGACATACCTATCATCTTGGAATCATTGCCACAGCCTAAAGTTAAGACGTTGGATTATTCTGAGTTCCTCGGCTACTGCCATCTATGTACGTCAAGTTTCTAGATTGTTAAGTAAAACATCATCAACGTCCCTTCTCTGTATCATACATATGGAGTTTTTTTCACAGATTTCCATACGTATCGGTTTTGAACATGCTTTCATCTTTACCATACACATCTTCACATACCCCTCCCTAAGCCTCCTGTCATTGCAAATAGCACTCGGCATTACAAAATACTTTTCTGTAACTTCCATATAATGTTTGACCATGTGTGTGAGATGTTTCAACAAGTGAACTTTTTCTTTCCGCTTTCTGTTTCCATGAGTTTCTGGATTACATTTAATTTATGAACAAGTGCATTTTAGCTCAAGCAAGTGAAGTAAGGTGTATCCGATAGGTAGTTGGATAAAATAATAATGTAAGTATTAATGATATTGTTATTTACAGTGGCCAGCTACTTAGAGTTTCAGATTTTAACACTACAAGTAGCAGATTTATGTAATAGACCTATTATGGTATATTCATATTATGAGTAACCCAGTGTCTATGTCCCCGAAAGTGAGACCTCAAAATTTAGATGCAGTGTCCAAATAGAAAATCTCTAAACTTGGCTTACCACCACTAGAGATATTACTTCACAATGAGAACATTTCGACCATAACAAATTTAACACCTTCCAAAGTCTATTGGTTTAGTTAGAAATAGAAATATATGCGGCCGTGTTAGTCTAGTTGTTAGGGTATCGGCCTTCCATCAGAAAGGGTGGGATTCGATTTCCAATGCCGCCAAAGACCCACCTAGTACATGCGATATAAGTGCTAGTTCAGACTGTGGAATCTCGTTAAGTCTGTGGGTCGGTCGTTGAGCAGTTACCATGGGTGCAATGATCTGGAGAAATTTACTCCCGATTCAGATCTATGCCAAAATTGATGGAGTAGATACTCTAGTGATGCCATCTATCGGAGTATTTGAAGAGCAAAAGTTGTACTTTCACCTTCATGGTGCTCTGATTAAACGAAAGACGCCCCCAATTGACTTAAATTCACATAGCCGAGGCATAGTGAGCTTGGCTTGTCCAAGTGTCATTAGTTACAACAACATATAAATATCTACCTTTTGATAATGAGAATGACAATCTTATGAACGAATCAAAGGTGGCTTGCTTGAGAAATAATACTTTCAAGATTTTATCATTATAATGAGCATATTTTTCTGTTGGTTTCTTGGAATAATTATTTTTTAACATTATTTCACACACTTCTCTCGTTTTAAAATTTTAAGTATAATATTTAGATATAAAATTCATGGTGTTAAAAATTTTGCAACACAATTCGAAAGCGTTTTTTTAATCCATGAAATTAATAAATAATTTTTCTTAACAATCTTATTGTATCTAACTTTACTTTAAAATATTATTTTTACTTTCACGCAATTTTAATTTTTGCAATATTTTTGTCTCTCATACAATTATAAATATAACAGAATTAACATATTTTCTCCATATTCCTTTCCATGCTTATAACTAATGCACACGAATTTAGAAAGCAACAAACAATATATTATTTAAATTTTATTGTTTTTTTAAAATATTATAATATATTACATATTTTAGAATGAATTTATAATGTGATTTTATTGAAGTACATTTAATCCAGTTTTCATCACCTTTGAATCATTCGGAAAAATTACATTTTATTAAACATTTTAACCAAAACAAAGTTTTTACTTAGATTTGATAAATAGAGATGAGCAATATTATTTATTACATTATTAAAATTATTTTATTTCATAAGAAGTAATAAAATGTAAGCTATTTTCTAAATTATTACTTATGTTATATGTCACATGTTATTGAATTCAGAAATGAATTAAAACTATCACCATTTGTCTTTAATGTATATTAAGTATTCAATTTTTATTTAAAACAATGTTCCACAAAAATTATGTATGTTACAGTGAGTTATTTTGAACTAAAATATTTATTTTTATTTGATAAATCTTCTATGACAGAAACTTGAGAAAAAAATTGTCCAAGTATGCTTTTCATAACAATGCTGATACTGGACACATAGTCTCAATATGACGTATTCATTACATTATTAAAACTTTGAATTAATTTTGAGTAAATTAAAAGTAATTGACTTTTTTATTACCACAAAAATAAAACTAGATTTATAACTTAAAAATTCATTAAATTAGCGTAATTCATTATTTTTACTTATAATTTAAATTTGAATTTTATTGCAATAAATATACATTGGGATATTATAATGAAATGGATAGTTCATATTTTTGTATAAAATATATTAAAAGTAATTAGAAGAATAAAGTGTCTACTAACCCAAAATTAATAAGTTATTTCTTATTTAAAATGTAACTTTTGGATTTATCTTAGAAAGAATGTTTAAATTTTACATATTTTTTACAAGCATTAAATGTAGAACGTAACAAATGCATATGTTAGACGAAAAAGAAAATACAAATGTATGAACATTTTTTTATAGCAGCTATGTATTAACATAAAATTTTCAAATTTGAATTACATTTTTCTTGCCAAAATAATGGGACACTTTGCCATTTTGGCTCTTAACTTTCACGTGGTTGATTCTCCAGCTAAGTCAGAATTAAATGTAGGATGAAATATTTTAAATCGCTTTGGTCGTTTATAAAATGTCACCGAGAACTCCAGGTTGTCTAGAATAATCTCTACATCTAACTGGATAAAAATTGTGACATTGATTTTTTAATATTGATTATGTTAAGAACTAAGTTATTAAGTTATAAAAATATTATAATATATTTTTTACAAATATTATATATTTTTTTACAAATATTATTCTTAAAATTATATATAATAATGATGTAATGAATAATTGATAAAATTTCAATATAATTTCACATAAAATGGTTCTCCAAAACAAAGAGCAATATATTACATAAATTAATTGCTTTATTCTTTTTTTAAATTTTGAATTTGAAATTTAGAAATAAATGTCAGCATTCTGTAAACTATTTCAAACATTTTGATAAAAATAAACCCAATATTCCATATCGAATTCTTCTTTTGTAAAGTGGTGAATAAACGTTTTCTGAAATAAATATGATAATGATTAAATTTAGAAAAAACAAAACACTTAACAGGGTTTATTTAATTTATGCTAATAATTCAAACAGTTTTTGTTGCTTTATAATAAATGTTGAACAAAAAACCAGTCATAATTAACATTCAAACTAAATATATGTTTTAGAATCACAACGTTTTATATGACAATTTGAAGTTCATAAAATGCTGATGCAAATTTTAGAATCTATATTTTTAGTTAATTCAACGCAAAATTGCATTTAACTTAACTTCTGATTTTAGCTATTAATTTAATAAATAAAATAAATTCTCAGAGAAATATCCTTTTACCTTTAACTTCACGTGGAAATAATTTTGCACTACTAAGATATCATTTTATTAATATTTAATATATGGTTCTTATTTGTTTATTACTATTTTACAAAATATTTTGCTAATACAATTGTTAGTTTAGATAAATAAATTTATTCACTCTATTTTAATACAAAAGATTATCTTAATTAAAAAATGTAATTTTTAATTCATAGAGTATTAGGTAAATAAATTTCGTTTGCTGTCATTTAAAATGAAATATTTAAAAATTATTTAAAAAAGCGGAATTATTAATCTGAAGAACATCTTAAATTATGCTAAATATGTTTTATTATAATAAACTAAAGTTGATAAAAACCAAATTTTACTTTTTTAACATTCACGTTTAAAGAAGGACCACATCTCTTGTTACGATAAGGCCTGAAGGCATATAGACAACTCTTAGTTTAAACGAAAAGTTAAAGTCTGATATTTCATAATTTAGATTTTAAGATCCATTTTTAAATATTTTTGATTTTAAGATTTTAGATCATTATATTTGAGATCGTTATCTTGAAAATATATTTTGAAAATTTAAAAGAATATTATGAAAATATCCATGAAATTTATAAATGTATTATTTCTTCAAACTGACATAATATACTAAATTATATTTTAAAATATTGTAATTAATGAAACTATGATACTTCTTCATATTTATGAAAATATGAAAAGAAAATGCTGAAAATATTTAAAATGTATTTATATTTCTTTTTATGGCATGAAAAGTTTTACATTTTGCAAATTTATATCTGATACAAACAATAAAAAAATCTAATATGATTTATACACAAATTAATAATGGTAGATATAAATTCACAAAGTAGGTATTCCTTACTGAATTTTATGGCAAGTTGTATTATTCATGGATAATGAATTGGGGATCCAATTGTATTCCTTTAAATGGAAAGATTCTGGTTCAAAATTGACTGCCATAACATAAAGAGGAAAATATACATTCTTCTATTTTGAAGCAAATGAGTAGATTTGGTTGCTTAATGTTTCTCACTTTTCCCCCTTTAGAGTGAATGTGCTTCATTAAAAGTTCACTTGAAATACAAACTGTTCATTATATTGATTATTAATTATTTTCAAATCCTAAAAACTTTAGAAATGTGTTTATTTATTTTATGCATGTAAATACATCTTTATTATACCCTGGTTTTTTTTCTTCATATAAAAAAATGAAAGAATTCAAATACATATCATGTTCTTATGATTCAAACTTTAAATTTGAGCAGTGATTATCAACGTATAGGGTGCATCCTACTACTGAGGTGTGAGCACACTAAAACAGGGACGCAAACATGAGAAAATGTCATTTAAAAAAATATTAAATGAATAAAAGGAAAGCACACACATATACAAAATAAAACACATTTCGATATAATACTTATTAATTAATTTATTAAATTAAAATAACTTTCTAAATCAAAACTTTCTGAACTAGTAAAAAATTTAATAAATACTAATGACTTCCTTGGGCCTATTTTGAAAAGCACTGTTTTTAAAAGGAAAGCTTAATATTAGATACAACTACTCTCATTTCTTTTCTATATTTCCTGATATCTATATTTTGTCATCAACGAAGCCAACGCCAAAAATCCAGTTTCACAAAAGTAATTGTTGAATACAAAATGTCCTTTTTTAGTACAGGAACCTCGTCGTCTGCACTACCCCAAAATTCAAAGCGGGATCTATACCTAATTTACTTTTTTGCCCCTTGTCGGAAAGTCTTGGAAGATTTCTTCTTCGACAATTGAAAGCCCTTCACGAGTAATATGAATTGAATCCCTAACCCACTCATGACTTGCTATCAGTTTGTAGTCAGGGAGAAAATATTTATTAACATTCTTAGCCAATATGACTGAATGATATTTAATGGGTACAAAAACAATTTTTATACATTGTTTTACAGCCTTTTAATTTTTAACACAATCATCTATATTTGCAAACATGGCCAGATTTTCCTGCTTTAAATTTCTGTTCCACAATTCTGATTTTCAATAAAAAGCATTATGTTTATTGCCCTTATCCAACATATACATATTTGATCCTTGGAATTCAAGACTCAAATTATTTAATATCTCGAATATGTTGCACAAGTATCCCAAACTCATCACAAATAAATAGTCCAGAAAATTCAAGTTCGTTTTCATCTTTTAGATTAATAGTGATTTCTTCTCTAATTCATTAACACGTTTAAAAACGTTCCACAAGATAGCCTTTTTTCTCCCGCAATAAAATAGTAGTGCTGAATGTGTTCTGAATAAATGTCATTATAAATTGAAAGTATTATTGAATTCAGGGGCTCACTTTTATATGATTTATTACAATTACAAAAGCAGTTAACAAAATATTCAGATCAGAACTTGGTTCTTTGGAAACTAAAGCTTCTCGGTGGATCACGCATTATGTCCTGAAGCACTGTAGTGATTATTATTTTAAAAATGCTTGTGTATTTCGGAATCTTTCAAACATCGAGCGACCACATCTGGTGACGACGTAGCTTTTCAATTTTATATTTGCTTTGTTCATAAAATAATTTAAGATAGCAAATAATGCGAGTGGTGTTGTTTTCAGTTCGATTGATTTAAAGATAAGTGGTTGTTCTGATACTAATATATCATCAAAATATCGAACATAGGCAATGAAATGAGGATCTCTATTACCATTTGTTGCTTCATCAGACTACTGAAAATAAATTGTCAAGCAACTTAGAAAAATTCTGACTCTGTACATCTTAATTGATATTACAAATTCGACTAACAACAGTATCATTTGAAAGTGGTATGGAATGCAATTGTTTTTAAAAATTATCTACAAAGTTTCAACTTTCACAATTGTTTTGGGCTAAATATGCTCTTCGTCACTGGTGTAAGACTTATTATATCGGATTAATTTAAATGAAACTGTGTAAGACGTAAAGAGAGCTAAGGTAATTTAAAGCTTTTTAATTCACAAAGTTTCTTAAACAGTTTTTGCTTGTCATTTGATTTCAATTTTATTTCAAAGAATTCCCTGGGTTTATTCACAGATACATTGTAAGGCGTTTTCAAATGCCGTTTTAATTTATTAGGCCATATGTTGTCTGATGTCAATATTTTTAGGCAAAAGATACACAGGAGCCTTTCTTTCTCACTAATTTCAATACTAATAAACCAAAAACTAAAGAATTCTTGAGAATACATTTTCTTGATTTTATTCTCAGAATCACGCTCATCTATATATTCGTTTGATTATCGCTTAATGCCCACTTATGATCATTTTAAAATTATCCATGACTGCATAAACTTGCTTCCGTTAATATTTAATACGATGATCTGCAATTAACACAGGAATACATGCTTAACAAACACACATTCACCATAGATTTCAAAGCGTCTGAGGTTAGGAATTGGTGTCTACAAACTAGTTTTTCCCCATGAGAAAGTGAGTCCCTGTCCCTACTTATTCACATCTCTGAATGTTGGAGACTGTATCCTGTTAAAATCGAAACTACTCGCGTAAGAACTAGAAAATCGACATTGTGGAGACAAGAGCAATAAAAAAAACCTCGAGTTATTCTTTTATTGTTGATGTGGATGGATGTGTTGCCCAATGTCAATAAATATCATTATTGCTTGTCATTTATAATGTTTAAAATTAAGCTCGAAGTATAGATTTATCACAAAAATACTTAAAATATATTATTATTGATACAATTTAATGTACGCTGTGGGTGATAACTATGATAAAAAATAGCCAACTAATATTAAAATATAGATAAACATGGAATAGAATACAAACCTCAAATATGGAGTCTAACTTTAAAAATAGTTACATGTATGCATGTGGCAATATGCAATATGTATGTGGCAATTTTTTCATGAAAATGTATAATCATTCTATAAATTATGTTCCCTTTATTTAGTAACGAATAAATCTAACAGTAATAATTAGTAGAGGGCAGAGTATTTTCCAACACAATTCGAATAAGTATTTGTATTATTTAATGATGTTCGCATTTTGTAATATACTGAATGTTACAGTGTCTTAAGTAATGCATTTGAAATAAAATGAAAATGTCTTACATTTTAAATTGAAACATTTTAAGTAATTTTTTGGCATAAAAATTCATGAGCAACAATAAGATTTCATTCAAATATATATATATATATATATTTTAGTGGTTTTATGACTAACTTATCTCTTAAAACAGTTTTTTTTCAATTTCGTCGGTTTCGATTTTAGCTATAGTTGGAGTAAGGGTAGAAAGTGAAGCCCTGTCCCTATTTTTATCGGAACAAGAGACTTCGAAAGGAAACAAGGATTCCAAGACGCAGTTGTACCGTCATCGTAATCAAATTTCCTCCTCAGCAAAGGAAGAAAGATTTAGAATCCTTCCTAAGTTTTCTAAGAATCGTATTTAGGCAAGAGCTTGTATTCTACTTCATTCTTTTATTACTGCCTTTATGCGGACTATGTTTGCTTTAGAAATTACTATCTTTCTATAGAACTACATCAGCATTTCTATGTTAGCCTAGTGTACAATAAAAGTAATTTATTGCCTTTTTACAATATATCACATTTAATAACTGTTTCCACTATTTCATTTAGAATGTGTAATATTTGGTTAGTATTGTGTCATCAATGGCAGAAGTTTAAGTGCTGTAATAGTATTCAATAAGTTTAACTGCTGCAAATATATATATATATATATATATATATATATATATATATATATATATATATATATATATATATATATATATATATATATATATATATATATATATATATATATATATATATATATATATATATATATATATATATATATATATATATATATATATATATATATATATATATATATATATATATATATATATATACACATATATATATATATATATATAGATAGATAGATAGATAGATAGATAGATAGATAGATAGATAGATTGTTTCGCTGTTACAACAGTTGACAGATTACTTTAACTTTTGAAGTATAAATGACGCATGAAGAAAAATAAAAAGGGATGTATAGAAATAATTTTTCAATTACAGATTTATTTACCTGCAATTTTTGAAAACGTTGCGTGTGAAGGTAGGAAAAATACTAATATAATTTGTCTTTAACTTAAATTTAAAATAATAATTAAGTATAAATTTAATTGAATAGTAAAATAAATATTAATAAATAATTTTCTGATTTTATACAGTGGTAAAAAATAATGAGCTAATTTCAATAAATTTATAAATATTTTGAAGCTTAACTATAAGTAAAATCAATCTTCCTTTATTTATGTATTTTACATTAGAGATAATATAATCTTACCTGTAAAGACTGGAAATCTTTCACTCAATATCCTAGGTTTAATTCATGTCAATCTTAAGTGTATATTCTTCTTATGTACTTAAATCACTTTTAGCGAGAAAAAATTATTCCTGAAGTACAAATGAAGTCCATGAGTTAAACTACAAAACTGGATTATAGGGAACTGAACATTACGAGCATTTTCAGCTAAAAATAATTGCTTAGTTCGGTTGACACATTTCAAAAATAAACTTGAAACCAAATTAACTGTACACAAATATATATCTTAAGTCAAAATTTAATTTTAAATATTGAGGATAATACTTATTATATATTTTGATAAGCAACGTTTAATTATAAAGAAGACATGAATATTCTAAATAAATTAATAAAATGTTTTAGTTATTAATTTTTGAAAGGCAAAATGCATATTCAACAAATACAGATTTTAAAACAAATTGTGTTTTTTATTATTAAAATCTAGTTGCATCCATATCAGAAAATTTCTTTAAGCTTGAGCAGAATTTACTTTCCTATGCATAAATATTTCAAAAATCTTAAAAGTCAGTTAAATGTTCTCTTATAATTTAGATGATGTAATGTTTAGATATATTTTATGCATCTAAAATTTTAGCTTTATTAGATTATATATGATAATACTGATAATTGCTACATGGTGTTATTATTTTTCCAATAAATATATAAGTAACTTTTTAAAATTGTTGAAGATGTTTGATAGCATTAAAATATCTCAAGTTAACATACTTCATAAATAATAAAACATTTTAATATGGAATATTTTACCCAACATAATTATAGGGAGTATTGTTATTTTAATGTTATTGTGAAGTGTGTGTGCGTGCGTGTGTGTGTGTGTGTGTGTCTAAGAAGCTATGAATTGCTGTTTCAATTTTTAATTTGACTTCTATTTGTCGGTACCGAAATAGTATACCGATATCTGTGACTTAGAGATTCTACTTTTTGAAAGAATGTATAGGTATTTTCCCCTTAATATGAAATTTTCTGAAATGCACACACAAACATAAATATCATATTTAACATGGAATATACGTTAAGTGAAGATCTGTAGCATTAGGATATATCAAAGTATACCAGACGTACCTAAAAACAGACTACATGTTATAGTTATAAAAATTAATTATTAAAAAGAATACATTTACTATTCAAATATCATATGAATGTTTATCATATCACCTGTAGTAATGTTGTTTCTATAAGATACGTATCGTCAATAAATAAACCAAAACTTTTTATTTAATATACTTATAATATATATTTTATGTATACTAGATCAGAATGCATATTTTTAATTTTTTATAGATAAAAGCTGTTTGTATTTTTATATTAAAAGTTAATATCAGAATAAATTTTCAAGTTTTATACGGAAAAGAAAAAAAATCTAATTAATTTTATAACGGTAACATACATTGTTTTTATGAATTGTACGATCGTGAGGGATTGAAGAAATGTAAGCTTGAAGAGATCTCAACTATTTATATCTTTTTCTGTCCTTGTTTACTTATTTCTATTTTCTCAGTGTGTTTTCTTACTCTTTTCTTTACAAGAAAGACACAGGAAGTGAGTAAAGTTAGAAAGTAATAAAACGCTCTTGTAGAACTTTCAGCTGGAACAATTTCTGAGGAACTTTTATTTACATTTCGAAATCGATTCTTGAAAACTTCCTTTAAAGAGCAACTATTTGTTGTTTTTCTTAGTCTAGCTACAATGATAAAATATTTGTGCAAGTGAAAGTCCTTTTAAATACGTTACCTTTTTCAAAAGAAACTAATCAAATGTACAATGAGTGTACTTGAGATGAAAAGAAAATATTTTTTCTTCAAAAATATTTGATTAAAAAAATCTTTAGATTTATTTTCCCTATATTTCAGTAAGACTAACATATTTTGAATATCTCAATAAATTTATATCATTAATCTAATTTCTAGTAAATTTTTGTTTTTATTAGTAAATTCACATGAAAAGAAATTATTTAAAAATGCATTTATGTTACTGTCGATGTTATTATTAACGAACTTTTCTGTAACAGTAAATTCTCGAAGAAATTGTAGATTCAGAGCCATATGTTACTGATCATGAAATATAAATATAAGATATAATAGGTACAGAAGTCAGTAAATAAACTCACACTGAATTTTTGAAGTTATTTTCTTATCAGAAACAGAGAAATATAAGTATCTAGCTTATCAACATTGAATGCATATTTAATAGTAAAAAAAAAAGTTCATTTCTTAATAATCAATTAAGATTAAATCAAACTTTAGTAGCACGTGACTTCTCAAAGTAATGTTATGTATATGGCAAAAATATATATTGGTTATAAGCTGGTCTATATTTAGCTCCAAAGTACTCAAATTGATATATATATATATATATATATATATATATATATATATATATATATATATATATATATATATATATATATATATATATATATATATATATATATATATATATATATATATATATATATATATATATATATATATATATATATATATATATACATATATATATATATATATATATATATATATATATATATATATATATATATATATATATATATATATATATATATATATATATATATATATATATATATATATATATATATATATATATATATGCCAAAAACACTAACAAGATCATCATCTAAGGGTATAGTTTTTTATTAATATTTAATATGATAAAACCAAATAAAATTCAAAATAAAAAAATGGCTATGATTCTCTTTCTTAAGAGATTCAAATATCATATCCTGCTGTATATAAAATTCAAAAATTGACAGCTAAAAAAACGAACTTAGAGAGTTGTTGTTACTAATGACACTTGGACAAGCTAAACTCGCAGTGCCTTGGCTATGCGAATTTAAGTCAATTGGGAGCATATTTCGCTTAATCAGAGCACCATGAAGGTGAAAGTACGACTTTTGTTCTTCAAATCTTTTGATAGATGGCAGCACCAGAGGATCAGCTCCCTCTGTTTTGATATTGATCTGAAGGAGTAAATTTCTCTTGGCCATTGAACCCATGATAAATGCTCAACGACCGACCACAAGACTTTTAATTCCACAGATTTAACGTGCACGTATATCGATTGTACTCGGTGGGTCTTTGGCGGCATTGGGAATCGAACCCCACCCTTCTGGATGGAAAGCCGATACCATAACCTCTAGTTTCCTAGAGAGCGGAAAAGGAATTACATTTATAAGTTCTAACTAATGCTTTTGTTTAATAATCGGTGGCCTGCATTAATTTTGAATGCTTTTGAATTGTGATTTTAAATGGATAAATCTGTACAATCTATTAAAAGAGCTCTTATCAAACAGATGTAACCTAATTGATGCAAACGTTTAATTACGAATAAGAAACAAGGCTTGAAAAAGAGAACAAAAAACGTAAAAAACGGAAATAGGAAATAGTTGAGATTGCTCTGCAAGTAGTCGTAAAGATTATGTTAATGAATGCTAGAGCCATTAAACAGCGTTTGGAAATATGTAAAATAATTTTGTCATCATATTGCTGAACACAATGAATGCATTTTGCCTCTGTATTGTTTGCATTATCTTAGTATATCATCTGGATTTGATATTCATTTTAAAATGTTATTGCCTTATCAGCTTATTTTCTCTGCGTATAAATAATACTAGCAAACATTATGGGTACACATTTTTCTGCCAATTCTCTTAAATCCATACATATTATAGTTTGTTTGAATAACGCATTAAATTTCTAATATAATTTATTTTAATATAGCTCACAGCTTAACTTTCTATTTAAATGATATCCAACAGAGCAAGCGGGTGATCAGAGTTGAACAAATTATTGCAGATTTTGTAAAATTCATAACTTGAAAGAAATTTGGTAATAAGCACTTTAGTTCTAAACTGCTCATCAGCGATAACTCTTTAGGGAAAACAGAAGAAATTTAGGTCAATAAACGACAAGAATGGAATAGAGAAGCAATGTTAACTTTTACCAACTATTTTCTGAATACGCTGTTATTGAATCTTATTAAGCAAAGTTTAGGGGAGATTAAACCAGTTTAACTTGAAGAACAGATAATTAAGAACAGATTAGGACGAGAATACATAAAAACAGTTGTTAATAGTGTCCTTGAATGTTGTAGGAAGAGGTGCTCTACGTGAATACATTTATTCACTTACTAACCTTCAGGAAGTTGGGCAGTGTGTTCAACAGTACATCGTAATTAATTAGTTTTGAGTCGTCGCACTTAAAGGTTTATGGAATTTTTTAAGTCATTCAGCTTCGCAACAACTCCACGATACACCAAACTTTTCAAATGATACCATATCCTGATATTGCAAAATGTTAGATCCTCAGAAAGTGGTGGTCATGTATTAGCAAAGGAGAGACTAATAATTATTTCTTTGTGAAGTGTTAGAACAAAAACGTCTTTATGTATCCATGGACATGTGAAGACATACTATCCTGGGTGAAAATGGCTTACGTTATGATATGTGTTTTCTGTATTAGCCGCACAAAAATTGCAACATAACATACTACCAACAGCACGTGCCTGAACAAGTGACAAGTCCACGTTCGCCGATTTTCACAAAGAAGAATAACCCAAAGATGAGTCTTGCCGTGAATCTACACCAGACAGTGACCTTTGGAGATAGTACAGGAATTTCAGTGTGAATCCTAGATTTTTCTTTGTTCAAATGCAGCTATTCTGTGTGTCGACCGTGCCGTCGAGGAATAAATGAGCCTCTAAGCTGCAAAGAATATTCCAAGGCCATGACAGCTTAACAGTAATGATGTTGAGATAACTGGCTTTGAATGAGAGACGCTGTGTGTTTTGACCCTGTGAAGCAGCTCTGAGAATGACAAATATTGTCTGGAAAGTAATGCATTATGTTTCTAAGTACTTTTTGGACAGAGTTGTAAAATTGTTTGACTCTCAAGACACTGCATGCGCATTATTGTCTCCAAAATCTGAGATTATATGATAGTATGTCTACAGTTTTCTTGGTAGCTTTAACAAGTATCTGTGTGATACGTTTACGGCCTCTTCCAAGATGAACTCCTAATTTCACGGTCTCTTCAAATCTTAAAATTATATCCCGGATAATTTTAATAGGCATTAGTCAAGGTCATAATTTCTTTCTATTGCGAAATGCATGAACGTCAGCCGAAGCATTCCCTTTGTATTCATAAAACATCTTCACTTATAGCACATGACCATCTAGAGATAATCATTACCACAGCCGAAAACATCGACTTAAGCAAAAGAACGTTTGCAAATGTTTTATAACCTAATCAGTTCTGAATAAAGGTTTCTCTTCTTCACACTCATGCAAATTTCGACTTTTTCTTCTACAATTGACAGCTTTTCACGGTTTTTCTTTTTATTACTCATAATTCTTGTTCAGATATTGTTTCTGCATCTCTTTTCTGGTATTTATAGTGTTAAATCTCATAGTTTTCCCAAAAAACAACCCTATAGAGCTCTTTTTATAATAAAAATTTTATTTTGGAATTCTGTTTTTACACCTCGTTGCATTCCGTTCATCCATTTGCGTTGCAGAAAATTTAATTAATTTCTCCCCATATATGTTAAAAGTCAAAATTATTCAACTCCGTTTGCATACGTGTAAATATTATAATTTCATTTAAAACTGTAATTAAAAAAAGTAATATAAAATAGGTCCTTTTTTTCGATTTTACACAACATTTTCATTCTTCACTCTATTTAAATGAAATCTCTGGACTATCAGGAAGTAATTTGTTATTATAGAAAACTGAAAACAATTCACCACTCCTGCTAAAAGAAAATATTATTTCAAAATTCGGTTGTAATTTTGAAAGAATCATTTCCACTTCAACAATATTTAATTCATGATTAATTTTCAAGAAATATTTAAGGACATTCCTATTACTTTTATGTAATTTTAAAGGTTATTTACTTTGCAAATCTCTTTTGATACATATTAATAGTTATGTGGATTTTTTTTTAATATTGTGTTTAAAATTTTGCACTTGCAGCTAAATTTGATTTATGCATTATAAAAGGTAAAACTATCGCAAACGTTCACTATTAATTCGATAGTGAAAGGCAATGTTTTAAACAAAGTTTCACATTTAGTATTTATGTAGGATATTCTAATTATTTTATTCAATTACATAAACTTATTAAAGATTTAGTTATCTTATGTCAAGTATGAAGATAATAGCATGAGTTGTATGGAAAATCTCAGAAAAATAAAGAACTAATAATTAATTAAATCAGCACTTATTCAAAGGAACATGCTTTAAAACTTTGGAATGGACAAGAAAACCTATCGTAAAAAGTGTGCATTGTTTTGTGACGATTTCTATGAAAATAGTCTTTGTTATCTATAATTTAAGCCAATCTTTAGCTTGCCGCAGTGATTTTTCTAACGAATCATTTACTATACATGCAAACATTTTCTGTGATAATTCATACTTTTAATATAATTTGATACTAAAAATCTTAATTAATGGGTATATTTTGCATCGTTTATTAAATGTTTCAGGATTGTTTTAAATATGGAAAATTTTCAGCTGCAAATAAATAGATTATTTTCAAACCAAATAACATATATATATATATATACATATTTCCTAATGATAACGCATATCTACATTGCTATCTTTAAGTGATTGAATAAGGGAATTGTAAAATAACATTTATAGTCTAATGTCTTTTTCCAATTAAATGATAAAGCTTATAACTTCTTTATATTTCAAAGGAATTGAAAAGAATTGATTTTATATGAACTCAAGTTTCCAAATAAATTGAAATGTGAAAAATAAAATAATATCTTTTAGACTAAAATCAGTTGTGTACCATGGGAAACCTGATTTTTTTTGTATATTTTTACCTTTAAAATGTATGTACCTTTAAAATATAATGAGTTTAAGCATAAAGCATTCTACTTCTTCTAGAATTTGAAACAATATAACGTTTTTTAGCCAAATGTAAGTTTTGGACGACTATATTTAGCAAACATAATAGAAAGGCTTTAAGTTAAAAAAACAGTTTTACATTAAAGTAAAATCTTAAGAACATATCATAGCTATTAAAATGTAATTTTACCCACTAAAAATTTTTCATTAGGAAATAAACAAAATTGTCAGTCTAAATCTGTGTTATATACTATTTAAATTATAAGTTTTTTAAAATATTTGTACTTATTATTGACAATAATCTGAACATACCTAATAAATTAATATTAATTATTAATTTTAGCTTTCAGAATAATAGGAACTGATAATTTCAAATAAAAATCCTTGTTAGGTAACATAATAATTTTTTAAAAATTATATTTTTTAGATTTCTTGAAAATTATGACGCATATATACATGGATAAATGTAGAGATGTCCGTATAAAAATTCTGCTGCAATAATATGACACAAAGAGCAGACCTTGCCCAGTCCGAGGATTGAATCTCGGACCTGTGCCTTAATAGCGTCAATTGCTGCCTCTAAACCACCTTGCTTCTAAAATAATCCTATTGCGCAAGATGTTCACATATTTTTGCACTTAGTTTATCAGGAATTCAATAAAAATTTACTCCATTCCATGGAAAAACCCCTTTTAAGCAACTTTAACATCAAGAATGATATTTTCAATAGAATAATGCAGTCGGAAAGATAAAAAAGTTTATTCTGCAATCGATATTCTAAAGACAGCCCTCTTGTATAGAAATCATTGTACTATATTGGTCATTTCATAAAACAGTTTTTTCACTGTCATTAGACAAGTTGGGACTCTGCAAATATGAAAGAAGTCTGATGACTTTGTTGAAAGTAGTGATGAAAGTTAAGGTGTAGTAAAATATCTGCGCAGTAAAGCGTATTATCAAAAGAGTACTGAGGACAATCATATGCTTTGTGCTGACTTTTAATTAGCTAATTTTTATTATAAATCTTTATACTGTAAAAATATCTAAAAATTTCAATTGAATACCGTACAAAAATTTATTAAATTGAAGAATGTTCTTTTAAATATACTATCTCATCAGAACTTCTTCCTTATTTTTAATTTTAAGAAATATTTATCATTAATGAAATAAAAAGATATTATTTTATGAAATAAACTTTAATGAAATGCATATTTATAATTTTAAATATATATATATATATTTTTACTATTGCTTTAAAAATAGCTTTTAATTAAATATCCTATTTTGCTTAATGAATGAAATAATTTAATTAATTATTGAATTAATAAAATGTTCTAGCGTGTTATTCTGCACTTGAATACATTAAATAAAATCTAAGAAATCAACACAAAATTAAATAATTGGTATCATCCTTGTAATCAATAATAAGTAAATATCTTTAAATAAATTGATTTAATGCTTAGATTAATTTTTGATTTACATAAAAAAATGGTAAATAATTATATTTGAATAATTTAATTTTATTTAAATTCTTCTGCCAAAAAAAAACATGAATAATACCTTACATAATATATGCGTGTAAAATCTGCGAATTATTGAATGTTCAAGTAACATAATATCTTTATTTATTTTCATTGAATTCAATAAAAATAAATTCCTGTTGTCACATATTCGTGCATTTTTGAATAAAATTTTAAAAGCTTCAAGAATGGAATAATTTACAATTTTTTTTTTTTTTTTTTAGCAAAGCGTACAAAATTTTTCCCTTCCTCAGTTTGCGTGCAGTTTCGTAATTGATAGCTTAATAATAAACCTAGGCCCCGCCTTCCGCTTTTATGAATAATGGGAAACTAAGAAACCTGCAACACCCCTCCCCCTTTTTCCCTTCTCAGTATTTCAGCTCAGGCAATTAATATTGCCGCGTAAGCGCTTATTGCTCTAATTGACTCGATTACGTCAGCTTTAAAAATTACCCTTTCAAATTAATTGATGCGTAAAGCAAATTGAACTTTTTTCCCTGTCGTTAGTGTTAAGGTAAACAAATTAACCAGCAAAATGACGGGATTGAAACTAAAAATAAAAACCAATTAATGACCATGAAAATTTAAAAAAAATGTAAATATTATACATCCCACTTAAATACCGCATAACATGATGTTCGAGATGCATAAGAAAGTAAATTCATAAGCAAATGTTAAAACTCCAGATAAATATACCAAACAATGAGCTTATTTTCATCAATATTGAAGTGCTTTCTATGCATGTTTACTTACAGTAACCTAATTTCAAAGAACTAAATTGAGTAAAATGTGATTTTGGAAAAAAAAATACTTGCATATAATTAACTTATTATTAAATTTAATTAATTAAATAAAAATGCGCAAATGTAAATATTCAGACAATTTCAAATAATCTGTTAAAATAGATTGAAAAAAATATTCATAATTAGTTATTAATGAAATTAAGAGTAGATATTCATGTCTAAGGTAATATACAAAATAGTTCAATTTTAATGTCGTTAACACCTTTATCAGCATGCATACAAAACCTTATAATTAAATTTCTTTCATAGAACTTTTTTTTGTAATTGCTTATCGCTAGCTTTAAATTGCATAAATATTTCAGATAATTATTAGTCATTTTTCTAACATTGTTCTTGATTAATATAGCTACTTTCAGTGTCACTTATAATCAACAAAACGCATTTTAACCTATCTTCTCCCATATATATATATATAGATGCATATCTCCTCCTACATATATTAATAAATCATAATTAATTTTATCCTAATGACAGATTTTAAGCAAAATATATCATTATGATACATAATAC
The DNA here is from genome assembly GCA_030067965.1 of Latrodectus elegans. Lineage (NCBI taxonomy): Eukaryota > Metazoa > Arthropoda > Arachnida > Araneae > Theridiidae > Latrodectus > Latrodectus elegans. Next base: position 56,169,390 of record CM057812.1, read on the forward strand.
AAAAATACCAAATTTCCGTGGAAAAACTTTCGAAGGTAACTAAAATTTCTACACAAATATTGTTTTCAGGAAGTGTATTCAAATATCGTACTATGAGTCGTTTTAGCAAACATTATGTAATTATTTCTTAGAATCATAAAATATGTAACTAAAAGGCAATAAAGCAAAGTATGAAGTTTTGAAAGCCAACTAATGGAAATGTCACTAGAATGAAATAGAGAAACATTTTATTTAGACAGGAAGTCCAGATAAATTGTATGTCACAAAGGTTTTTCGTCATGGCGCCTTTTATCCAGGCGGGTGCATTTACTGACAAAAGGCGACATAAAATCCCCGATAAAGATGATTCCGGGCGGTAGGTTGCTATTTTTTAATAGATGAGGAACCTAAGCTAAAAAAAAGAGCTGTTATTACAGAAGGATAAGTATTTATATTTGGGTGTAGAAAAGGGACAACTTTCAAAAAGTATTGCTTCAGAAATCTTAATATTTTTCAAATATAAATGCTGTTAGATATAATACTTATTTTAGATGGAATTGTCAAAATTTAAACCTTCAAATGTGTTAAAATGAAAACACGTATATTTATATAAATTTTAAAATGTCAAGTCATATCATAACATTGATGATTAAATAGAAGTTTTAAAATATTTCGATAAAAGAATTCTTTTTAAATTTTTATGTATTTGAAAAAATATTCATGATATTTTGCTCATATTGTTTTACAATTGCAATTGTTATTCCAAATGTATGTGATTTTATCTACTTGGGAATATTACATAATTTGAAATAAAAAGAATGAAGTGAAATATTGAATGTTTCAATTTTAATTGAAATTCAAAGGTCATTAAATTAATGCTTAATTTTTGAAGAAAATATAAATTGTAAAAATATTATAATATGTAACTATAAACTATGAAAATTATAATATCGAAGAAACGAGATAAGTGCTATATAAAAATATCTCTACAAAATTTTTCTTATTAATATGATGAATTATGTATAGCAGTAAAATATTTGTTTCAAATAATTATAATTAAAATATTATGTATATTTGCCATTGAATACTTAAATTTAGTGTTATAAAAACACAAATTTCACATTGTATTTTTATACATAATGATATTTAGTTCATTTTCTCATTTATTTTCTAATGTAAATCTTTTTCATTTTATTATATTTCACTTCAAATGAATGTTGCCACTGAAAAAATAGATGTTTAACTTCAATGAAAATAACATACGTGTTTTTAAGTGTATATGAATTAAAAATAAAATACAATATGTATTTTAAAGTTGTAATAACTTATCGATACTATTTTTTAAGTTATTTGTATTTCCCAAAAATATTCATTTTGTATTCTAACTTTGTATTTATGTTAGAATATTAATTGTAGACGTTGAAAAATGATAATGTTTAGGAATAAAAAAAAACATTTTTGAAAGAAATGTGTAATTCTCAAAAGCGTTACTTCACTAAAGAGAGAATTATATATTGATTTAAAAAAAATCAATACAAGACTGCAGGAGAACAATGCAAATAGCAAATATACATTGTAATTGAATAATAAATCACACGCCATTTAGGACTTACAATTACTGAATGTATTTCTTCTAGTCACACAGCTTTTCCATTCAAGAAAACTGTTTCCATCCATTTCATTCTTATCTGAAATATTCGAAACTGATTAAAATAGGGTTCAAAATGATTGAACATTTCAATCATTAAACATTTGAATAATCTTATTTATTTTTTAAAAAATCTGTTATTTTGCATTAATATATAATTACAGTTTAACAGTTAGTTTGTTTAATATAACGTTTAGGAAAAAACACTCCTAATTTGATGATTGTGTAAGCTTTTAACAAATTAATATGCATGTGTTCACTATCTGATAACAAGTCAGAATAACACCATTCTTTGAGATTTTAATTATGTTTCTTAGCCTATTATTAAGAGAGTTATCTATGATTATGAGTCCAATCAATCAAACAATGGGATTAAAATATTTTTGAAGTCATCCACAAAAGTTTTAACAGCAAAACTAATATATGAACACCAACATAATTTCAACAATATATTCTCTAACTCAATCAATGTATAAGGTTTTTAATTGACATTGAGTATCAATGTTCATTGTCAACCTTGAAATTTTTCATTCCTCTTTGTTCATTGTTTTCAACAAGAATTTTATGGTGATACCCAGAAGATAAGATTTTATGAATATTTATTATTCAATTGTAATTTTCTTAGATAAAATGCATTTTATTAATTATTTTTTATAACTTCTAATAACTATTTATATAAAACTTCCAATGAAAGGAAAGTAATTACTACTATTATGGAATTTTTTCCACTACATTTTACAAGGAAACATTTACGGTATATTACACGCAAATATTCATTATTAAGTTAACATACAGCTAATTATTTAAGTTTAAGAAAATAAAGTATCTAGATTATATGAGTATTTTTATGCATATGACGTTTTTCTTGATATGCACATTCTTAATTTAATATTTCTGTATGATTTATAAGCAAATCCTTATTATAATTTAATTAATTTAAATTTTTCTCAGATTATTAATTATTTTAATGTTAGTTAATGTGCATTTTTAAAGCAAAATGGATTTGTTTAGTTTTGATTTATAAGAATCTCTAGTTTAGAGTATGTACTTTAATAAAAAAAAACACAGCTAATTTTTAAAATAATAAAACAAGTGTCTTCTACATTTAATGTAAACAATATTGAAAATCATTTGTTGTATAAGAAATATAATAACAACAGTACGTAATTATATGTAGTAATGAGTATTTTTATTTATAATTTATATATATAATTTTTAAATTTATTTTTCAAATAAACGATAAATAAACTTTGAAATGAAGGTATTTGATTCTGAGATATTTTCCTACTAATAATAAAGTTGCCCTTCTCACTACCAGTAAAAAAAACTGTTTCAACATTGTTTAACATATATTTCTAGCATTTGCTTACATTGAGTTAAAATAGCTTTTTGAAAATGCATTAAAACCTTAAGCGGATTCAACTAAAAAGAATGAACAAATCAGACCACATAAGTCCATTAACTAGAAAAGAGTGAAAAAGAATATTTAGGCTACAAAGTGGTTGCCGCATTTTGCTCTTTTAACCGAAATCCACAAGTGTTGAGGGAAAGGAAATAAATGAAAAACACTCCCTAAGACATGAGTGAAAGCGTAGAAGCTTATCGGAAATCTTTGGTAATGGCGCGTTTACGTTCCCTTTTGAAGTAGAACATCAGAAAACAATGCTTCTTCTGAGCGAATAGTAGTAAGTAGAAAGAAGAGAGAACATAAAACTATTTTCTGAAATTTTCTGTTCCATTCTGAAAAAAAAAAGTAACCTGTGAAATCATTTGGAAAAAAAAGTTTCAAGAGACAGAAGAACCAAATGGTTTCCATCATCATATATCAGATCGATTGTTCGAATAGTTGTTTTCTAGGAAAATAGTTTTTATTATTGTCATTCTAGTAAATCGTTACATATTGATAGTTCAATGCACATTTGTTGCATATGTTTCTACGTCAGGCAGAAAATTGCATTTTTCCAGAGTAGAAGTCAGCTTTCCAAGTGACGTGCATTTTTATAAATATTGGCGAGCTTTAAAGTAGGAAAAAAAGAAACATGAATGTTACGTTTTATATTATTAAAGATTTAGGGGTATTTTTATTTATTTTATGGTCCATTACGCATTTTTGGAGGTATGAATATATATTCCATCATGTCTGCACATAATAAGTAAGTATATATATATATATATATATATATATATATATATATATATATATATATATATATATATATATATATATATATATATATATATATATATATATATATATATATATATATATATATATATATATATATATATATATATATATATATATATATATATATATATATATATATATATATATATATATATATATATATATTCATGTCATTGTTATGTTATACATTTCATTAAAAATATTGTGGTAGCATAAAGAATTGCTTTCAGTCTTCTTTATAGAACTGTGAATATACGCTTAGGAAAAATTTAAACTAGTTATACGTTTAAATAATAATTATACAATAGAAAATAGCTTGAATTGCATTAAAAAATGATGATATAAAAATAGATTTCGCAAGCTTACAGAATAAACGAGTCGATGCGTTAAATGTGGGTCGTGTTAAATTAGTATTTTCGATCCTTATTTTGACAGAAAATAAACTCATTCAAGTATAATACATAATATTCTGTAAAGCATTTTCTCAAATAAATTTGTATTACTTGTATAACATTAATCTTAGTATATTTAATAGAATAAAACTATTGCAACAAAATATTATGTTTAATTGATTTATGTGCTTAATAAACTTCATTTTAGTAATTTCATAAATATTACATGAATGAAAATTAATGAATTGCTTGTGTAAAGAATGTGTATGCTAGTTCTGTTTTACATTTTATAACATTCAATAAAAAAGCATGGTTTGCACAATATATGCGTTATCATTTTCTTCCAAACTGCTTAAAATTTGTGCTGTTTAATCACTTTAATAACATAATTTAATTTCTGAAATATTATTATATAATATTTTTATCAATTCCGAAATGTGAGAACAAACTAGGGTTTTTGTTTGCTCTTCTGTAAAAATATTCAAAGATATATTATTTTTTTCCGTTTTTGTGTATCCATGATATACATATCATTTCTTATTTCTGCGCCATTGTCAATTTTTCAAAATTACAGGGCTTTTTGACGTCGTACTTGTGTATTACTTACTTGTGTATTTTATAAGGAGAAACAAATGCCATGATTGTTTTTCCTTACTTTTTGATTATCTACGATATTTTTTTTTATATTCTGAAAGTGATTATACTCGTGGATCTCATATAGTATACTCATAAACATAGATATTAGTAACAACAAAAATAACATTTAAAAAATAAGAATATAAATTTTCAAATTGACTATATTATCTAAATATTTCTTAGTTGTTAAATTATATACTTTACTTTAACAATTAAAAATTATTTAAAATTTTCAGTGTTAAAATTCCTGTGATTGAAATGTATTTTTATTTGGTAAATTTCAATGTTTTGTGCAAAATACAATCTACATTTAATATATTTTAGAATCTACATACTCTAATGTTAAGTTTAAACTAAAAGGAAATGACTTTATTTTAAATTCCATAATATTAAACAATTGAATCAAACTGATCTTTTTAAACTAAAAATAGTTAATTCTTTAGCAAAAATCATAAATAAATATTGCAATTAAAGTGTCAATTTTCGTTTCTCAACCTTTTTTTTCTGAAAAAAGTGGATCAATATTTTTCATAGATATGTATACTGTGATATACAACTTCTGTTATTCAACATCGGTTCTTGAACATCTACAGATATTTTTAATAAGGCTACTTATTAATTTGCAGTTGCAACTTATGATCTTAACTAGCAAATGAATGCATTGGATTTAATCTGAAAACATTAAAAATTAATTTAAATTATTTGTAATCAAATAAATAAATGAAATAAGCAAATTTGCTCATTTTTTAGTTTTATTTCAAATAAAATTTCGTGTTCATAATTCATTAATTAATTTCATTTTAAATGAAATTCAAATTTTAAAAGTTACACTAAAATTAATCCCTTATACAAAATTTATATTAACTAATCTCTAATAATATCATTTTCAGAAAATATGTTTACTCAGAGCATAAATATTAAGTTACATTCATTTTTTATAAAAAACAAAATGAGTGATTTACAGAAATAGGATTTGTTTTGAAATTCTTCCTTATCACGACTGCAAAATACAATCCCATAACCGCTATATTAATTTCATCCATTCTATCGTTTTCAACAAGAGAAATGAAGCACGATATGTCGTTAAATATCCTTTCAGATCCTTTAACATTCTTGAATGGCATAGTATTTGTGAAGAAAATAGTTTCTCAATACGAGCTTTGTGTTAGAAAATAAAAATGTAAAATGAATTAAGAAAAATGCAGACAGTGTGATTGATTCACTGAAATGCACTGACATAACTTCTCATTCGTCTCAGAATTTTCAGCGATTTTTTCAACAATCGCAAAAAAAAAAATCTGCTAAATAAGATTTTATGTGTCTCAATCTTTTGCTTCTACCACCAACGAATGACCTTTAGAAATGGAAATTTAAAGTCCTTCTTTTTCCATTACGAAAACAACAAACAAACACAATCTTCTCGTAACGAAATGTCAATATTTAGAGAGAAAATAACTTATCGATGAATTCAACTTTTCCTTTCATTTTCATAGGGAAGAAATGGCAGTTCAAAGGAGTGCCACTCGTGAGCAAATGTTTATTTCTTTGAAAAAAAGCTATAAAAAGATTTTTTTACTGTTTTTAGCAAAGAAAATATTATTTTTATCTCTTTGCAAAAAAGAGCTTAAAAAAACCTGATTTAAAGGAACTACTAACAAACAATTTCATAAACTTACTTCCAATCAACATAAATGGTAAAAAATGAATATTTAATACAGATTCATAGATATTTTCAATTATACTTATACGGAATTTACGAATACAAAAATATAAAATTATTAATTATTAATTTAAATCAAATATTTTTACGAAATTTTTTTGAAAAGCAACACATTTTTTGAAAAGCAAAAATCAATAAATTTACTTCCAATCTACATAAATGGTAAAAAATGAATATTTAATACACATTTATAGGCATTTGCAATTAAACTTATACATAATTCATAAATATAAAAGATATAAAATTATTAATTATAAACTGAAAAAATTAAAATATTTTTTATTAATTTTTTTTAAAACAACAATACGTGCTGCATGTATGTTTTAAGTTTATAATATATGATGCTAATAAATCAATAACATTTTTGGAAATAAATTTTTAATAATTGTGTCTGGCATGTATCCATACACATTTTTACATATTTTTATTAATTTTTAATAATTAAAAATTAATGAAAATATTTTAATTTTCTTTTATAAAAAAATTTTTTTTTTTTTTATTTTTTTTTTTTTTGTAAAGCAAAATTTTTTTGAAAAACAACAACAATTTTTTTTGAAAAGAAACATTTTTTTTTTGAAAACAACAATCAATAAATTTACTTCCAATTTACATAAATGGTAAAAAATGCATATTTAACACACTTTTATAGACATTTTCAATTAAACGTATACGAAAATCACAAATATAAAAGATATAAAATTATTAATTATAAACTGAAAAAATTAAAATATTTAATAAATTTTTGATTAAAATATTTTTTATTAATTTTTTTTTTTTTGAAAAGCAACAATTGGTGTTGCATTTATGTTTTATGTTTATAATATATGATACTAAGAAATCAATAACATCTTTGGAAATATATTTTTAATAACTATGTCTGACATGTATCTATACACATCATGTAGATATTCATTTTTTCAAGATATTTACCATTCTATTTTTTCTAATGTAGCAAAGTATAAGAATATTTTGTTTCCTCTTAATTCAAGTGATTGAGATTTATTTTATGGGAAGAATTACATAATAAAATTCTATTTAAAAAAAGCGAATTTTTTAAAAATTTCTCAAACATCTTAGGATTGCATAATTTTTACGAAGAATTTACTTATTTTATGAATATTTTAAACCATCTTTTTATTATTTTCAATTATCTTGCATTTAATTATAAATCTTGCAATAAAGTATTATCTTGCATTTAATTTTTGCATGTTGTTATACATGGTTGCATTACAAAATATTTTTTTCAATTGTCACAAAAAAAGGAATTGTACCATTCTTTTACAACATTTCTCATATTTCAATATATATTTGCAAGCATTAATATACTCATTCATGCATTTGTTCATTTAAATATTCAAGTAAATATTTTTGAAAAATATATTCTTTATTGGATTTTATTTTAAAAATCAATATTTTTAAAAAATATTTTAAATTTGGTGGTAAAAGGTTTCATAAATTTAAATATGAACTAGTAATATCTAATTCTAATTGTTTTGTTTATAAATTTGTTATTAATTGTTTCGTTTATAATTGTTTTATTTATAAATTTTAGCATTTTTAATTTTGACATTTTTATAAAATATGTATTGAAGTTTCCTTTTTTTAAATGTCACTTTTCTTTTATGTTTCAAAATACAGTCAAAACTTCTTTAATTTTTTTTGTCTATGTTATACTGATATTTTGCTATTTTTTCATAGTAAAATGAAATCCTTCATTCGCAATTTTTTTTTTTTTAGTTTTGAAACATATGAACGAATTTGCAAGTAAAAAATATTATTTCTTACCAAAACAAGAAAATTATTAATTTTATAATAAATGTGTTAATAATAAATAAATTTTGATAATAAATAATTAATAAATTGATTTTATTTTCAATAAAATCAATTTCATAATCATGTGAAAACTGATAATAAAGTAAAATTCGTTTCAAATTTTATTTGAAAGGAATTTTCCTTCATGTATTATATATAATTTTTATCGTGTGAGTTAAAAATCAATTAAGTTTATGATTTGGTTTCCTGTAGACCACTTATATAAAGAGAATGAATATCAACTACTGCTTGATGAATCAGTATTCTGAAAATCATAACTATATTAAATTATTTGGTAAAATAAGATTATCCAATTTCAAAAATGAATTTATTTTCGAAGGCAATTTTTCAAACAATGATATTTAGAATATCTGAACGATAGAAACTACATTTACTGCTGTATGAGGACAAATATGTAATAAGTTTTCCAATAAAATTATTTAGAAAACAAGCCACTCTTTGTCAGAAATCACCCAATATAAATTTTATCATCTGATGACAAAATTCTTAAATCTATTAAAGTTTCTCATTCTTAAAATACGTCTGCGCATTTTGTTTTTCAATAAAATCACTAGTTTGTTTATTGCACATTTTGAAAGATTGAGATAGCCTTCTTTAAGAATTATTTGAATGATAAGGACATTTAGTCTTTTATTTTATTCACATCAAATTTCAAGAAAACTATCATTAGTGTCTTTAATTCAACGGATACAGAAACCAAAGAATTGAAAAAGGATAGCAATTCTTTTCTACCATCTTATCAAAATTTCTTATGTTAGTTATTGAAAGGAAGCAAAGAGGCTTCCTTTCGGTATTTAACAAGGAAGATTGAGATGAAATTTCCACACACATACACAAACTGTCTATACAAATATTTTTAAAAGTTTTGCAGTGAAACGATCATTTCTTGAATAATGATGTCAAGAAGAGAATATTTATTCTTGAAAACTCAATTATTATATTACAAGGTATTGAAAAATATTAGACTATTGTATTTTATAATAAATGATATGTTTTAATTGAATTACATTGATGCAGAGATAAATGAAATGCATTTTTATTTTAAAGAGACTCAAATATTTTAACTATCTGACAAATTACTTCAATTATTTTTTTCTATTCAAATTTCTTCTTCAAAATTATAATACATTGACTTACTTATTTTACAAAACTAAAATATTATAGATCAACCATTTTTTATATAACATTATGTTCATGATATTTCTTTGAAATGATCAAATTAGCAAATTATGTTTTGGTAGCTTCACCTTTTCTATTCATGTTTACTTTATTTTCATACACAGAATCAAAATGGCAATTATCTGCATGAGATTGATTTAAGTGTTTTATGGATTTAAAGATACAAGTGTCACTCTGAAATTTTTGAGATATAACTAGGTTTAAGAATTAAAGTTATACTTACAAAATTTTAGGTGTGTTCAAAGTAGTCTCCTCCAGCATCAATGCAAATTTGTAGACGAAGTTTCCACAGATTAAATGTCTCAAATCATTCATTTCTTGGAATAGATGAAAAAAAAAACGTATTTATAGCCACATCAATCTCTTCTTCTGAATGAAAACGACGTCCACGGAAGTTCTTTTTTAGATTAAAGAATAACCAAAAGTCGCACATAGCTAGATCAGATGAATAAGGCGGATGTTCGATCTCTTTAATTTGTTGTTGTTTAAGAAACTCAACTGTTAATCCTGCGGTACGTGAAGATGCATTGTCATTGTGAAGCATTAGTCCCCTAACAATCAGTTCTTTTAGATTTTCTGGAAGACATTTAATGGTATACAAGTTTGCTGTTACTGTCCTTTGTCCTTCCAACTTGATGGCTTTGACCAACCCCGTACTTCTGAAGAAAATGGCATACATCACTTTTTTCAGTGCGCTTTGTTTTTTCACCATTGTCGGAGTGGGATCATCTTCAAAGACCCATACTCTGCTTTCTTGACTTGTTGGAACGTCAAAAAAGGGTATGTACGATTCATCAAATGTTACAATTTTAGAAATGATGCGGTGGCCACCATCATTTAGCAACTTAAAAGTTTCTTTATTGATTCTGACACGCTCCTCTTTTAGGTGATGAGTTAGATTATGGTAAACCTAACTACAAACTACTTTTTTCACATGTAAATTTTCATGAATGATTTTGTGTAATACTGCTGATCCAATGTTAAGCTCCTTCTGTATCACTTGATAGGTACAGTGATTATCATCCATTAACATTTTTCTTATGGCAGGCACATAATTCGGAATTACTGCCGACGGCGAACTTCCTGTGTGTTTTTCATCCTGAAGAAAATTGCGACCTCTTCTAAATTCTCGAAACCATCTGAATATAGTAGCACGAGCTGCAGATCCATCGTAAAAATGCTAATAGCAACCGTTGAAAGCATTCTTCTTGATTTAATCCTGCTTTAAAATCGTGTAAAATCATAGCGCGAAAATGTTATCGCGTCAACTCTATTTCCTTTTCTGTTAAAAATTTATTCTACGCTGTACAAATTCAAGTAATTCAGTAAAAAATCTTCTTCGGTGTTAAAATACTTTGTATTTTAAAATTAAACCGTTATTTTTATTTTGTAAATTCTCGTCTGCGCGTATCTTAAAAATTTCAGAGTAACCCTCGTATTATATGGAAATTGACCGTATTAAGAATTTGATTGTTCTTTTAAAATCAATTTATAATTGGTTTTAACGAATGTCATGTCACATGATCTAGCATAAATTACCATTGTTTCTCTTAAAATTTAATTGAAAAGAGCAAAGATTTATTAAGGATTTCTGATTAATATTAACGGAGTCTATTTTCTCAGGAACTTTTGCAACTTCCATACATGATAATATAAAAAGTTTTTCCAGACATCATCACAAATCTCATATTATCAAAATACCGAAATTTCTGAAGAAATTTTGAGTTCTGTGCTCATAAATCATGGATAAATATTAAAAATAATAAATATTACCATCTGAGTCATCAAAACGTTTTTAATTTTCTTTGATAAAATAATTCTTTTCTGGGTTACTTTCCACGCCAAAACATCTTAAGCCAATATCATGTAATATTCTCTATAATTTTATTCCATGGAATTATTTAATATTCTCAGTGCATCATTTGTATTTGGTCTTAATTTGGGTTTGTGTTAAATAGATATATGTGTGGTGATTTTAACAGTTGATCCTGTCATTTTCGAATGAACAAGTTCTGTTTAAAAAAATCATGAATTTTTTATCAGTTGCTTCAGTTTACTAATTTTATCTTTGACATATATACATCTTTTATAATTACATAAAACTATCTTTCAATTTACGCATTATTAATTTTATCTTTAAAGCAATTAAATATACATATTCCTATACAATTTTTTTTAGAATTTAAAAAAAAAAAAACATTTTTCAAAAATTTTTATCACTTAAAGTAATTATTGTCTACCAACCTAGATTATTAAATCCCTCATAAAAACAAATTAAATTTTAACTTTGTTAATAGCATTATTGCTTCCTTTCTTTGAAAGCAAAATTATAGTTTAGTGATATTAAAGAAAACACTGCAATAATTTTGTAAACATTAATGGTTTTGAATATAAAAATAAGTGGTGCTATATGTTTATGCGAAAATGAGATGTTAAAAACTTTTACCAGTGTAAACTTATTTAATTTAATTATTTATTTAAAAAATATGACTTATTTTATTTTTATTGGTCTTTTATTTATTTATATCTTGTGTAATGTACTATTGTAATGAATGATGTCATTTTAATTTTTTTTATGAATTTGGTAAAGATACTGTAAATTAATATATTCTATAAATGTCAAAAATGCTTACTTGATTTTTTTATTAAATAATCTAAAACTCTGTGTAAAATAAAATACTTTATATAACCAAAGGTTACATTTTAATATATGTTAAAATTTCTCTTTTTATGAACACATATATCCAAATTATTTGCAAACGTTGTTAATAATTGAAGGTAAAATTTAAACAATGAATTAATTATGAGTGATTTTTGGAAAGAAATTAGATAAGAATTTTGAATTGTTTAAAATTTTACCCTCTAATGATTAAAACCAGAGTATTTTCTCCCATTTCATGTAGACTATCATTTTGTGAGAGAGCGCATTTCTTTATATACTGTTTAAATATTTAATTTTTATATATTTTACCCTAGTTGCATTGTGAGTAAAAATTATATTTGGTAATGATTTTTTTTTTGTATTTAATATTATGTTATTTAACGTAACTTTTATCATATACTAAGATATAGTATAAAACAACTATTAATTACATGAAAAAACAGTAATTTATGAATTAATTTATTAAATTGTCAATATACTGTGCATAACCTAATTGCATTTCTAAAGGTAAGAAGTTATCTGGATCAAAAACTAAATTTTTTACATTATATTTAAAAAAATACCTGAGGAAAACATTATATTAGTGATTACGTTATTATGTGTGTTTTCATCAGGTATTGGTTTTACAGCTTTTTTCAATGATAAGCAAGTTTTACGAAAATTATTATATTAAATCTTAATTTTATTTAACTTACACAAACAGTTTTAATTAGTTTTGAAAAAAATATTTTATTAAGGATTTACGTGTTTACAATGTGACGCTTAAGACAACTCGGGAAATATTTAACCTACAGAAGTTAATTTTAAAATATTTTTACTAAATATTATATAGTTTTCAGAACAATAACGTTGCAAATTACTATTTGAAATAATATCGTTATCTTTGCTCAAGACTTGTAGCATAACTGATGACATAACTTCCTTTAGATATTCCATACTACTAAAAATAAATTTTTAATTTCTTAATTTTTAATATTTGGTAATTTTTTTTTATCTTACCGTATTTATATATATGAGTAATCTTGAAGCAACAGACACGGTGAATTGAATAAAAAATACTTTCTTTTTATAACAACTGTATGTGTTTTGGATACCACAAAAATTAATTGATAAACGGTATATTTCAAGTTATTGATTCTCTGCTACTGTCTCATAAACTTTAACTTATTAAAATGTGGGATTCATGGTTTATTTTATGTACTTAAAGTAGTTTCAAAATATGAATAGATATATAAGAATTATCAAATATTTGTGAATCATTAAAGTATCAAATTTTTCTATTAAAAATTCCATAACAAGTTGTATGTAATTTATATTTTTACATAATTTTATATCGGGCCTTAATTAATGTTAATTGAACGGTAATGAAAGCACTTAGTGCTCTCTAATTCGTGCATAGTTTGAACCTCACACTTGGCAAGGTTGAATCAACTTTTCATGCCTTCAGTGGGTTGATAAAACTGCTTGAGAAAGATGTTTGGGAAGTAAAAACTACTGGTATTTTGCGTTAAACTGACCACCTAATTAGGGCATTTGCTTTGCCCCACTTTGGTCTTGAAAACTGTAATAGGCACTGTAGGCTTTGCCCCCCACATAGGCTGCCATGCCACTGATATTTTTTTTAATTAATGTTATATATTGATGCATACATTTAATAGGAAGTATAAAATATAATGTAAAATTTATTTCTCTGCAATTTGTTCCTAACTAAGCTTCCATATTTAATTACTTTTTCTCTAAATATTTATTTTCTTTTAATATGGATATAGAAATATTGTTAAAATTTCTAAATGTATATCTGCTCCTGTAATAATTAATTTAAGTTTAAAAAATTTTAAAAAAATATATTTTATCTTTTAAAAGTATCATACTAAATAATAAGAATTTCTTCAATAAAATTAACCTGAAATCATACAGAAAAATATTCTGCTTCATTAAAACATAAATTAAATTTTTAAAATTTATCTTTGAATTCTTTACATGAAATCATAAACATTGGAGAAATATGATTTGCATTCAGTTTAATTAAACAGAAATGCAATCACATGACTCACCAACAATTACCATAGAATTATTTCCTATGAAAATAAATTAAACTTTGTTACATCCGCAGTAGGATATAACATCTAAAAATACACTGTCTAGTAAACTCATTTCCGAATATGTTCAGATAAATTATAGCACATCGAACCTCAAAAAGTCCTCTTTAGGGGACCCTGAGTGCCGTATTAACTATCAGTTATCTATGCTCCTGTCAGATTCGAGTCTCTTTGGCTATTGCCTTCCTGATATATCTATACGTATCCACCAAAACAAATCAAGGTTTTTTTTATTCTGGAAATCTCGTACACGAATAGTCATTAGTTCTTCAGTAGCATTATTGGCATCTCCTATCTATCTGGAAAGCTGTTGCCAAACAGCGGTCACTTTTTGATGGCAAGCCATCGGCCGATTGGTTGGGCACATTTTATTATTTCTTGTGCTTCTTTTTTTATTTCCTAACGCCTTATCCTTTGAAGCTGTAGCCGTGACTTGCTACACTAGCAGTATTGAGATGCCATTTTTCTTTTCACTCTAGCAGTTCCGCAGTGATGTCTTTGTATCATTTTGTTTTGGTAAGATTCTATTTTCTTTTATTCTGTACCTTTAATGTGGATGTGAGTTATACTACTTAGATAACGACTTGCTACTTTTTCCCGTTGACTGAATGCGTGTTAAAGCGAAAATTGGGATGCTATAGAGACTGACATATCCTGTCAAAACGGCTTATGTAACTGTTTTTCCTTTTTGGATATTGTTATTTGATTTTCCCCGACAGGATAAAGCAAAATATATGGCGTGAATGGGAGTTGTAAAAGTCATTCAGAACAACAAAAATCATTTATATAAAACTGTAAAAAAATATTTTTTATGTAAATATTTTTAAAAAGTAAAATAATTCCATTTGGAAAAAAAATTATTTAATGAGTTACTTCACAATTAAATATATATATATATATATATATATATATATATATATATATATATATATATATATATATATATATATATATATATATATATATATATATATATATATATATCATGTTTATAGACGACAGATATGCTCACAAATCTAGAATTAATTTATTTTAAATTAGAATTTCATTATTTGAAAATGAATATAAATTGATATACCGTTATTAAAATATCCTGACTTTAAAAAATGTTGGAAGCTTAAGAATCTCAATTTGAAATTTTAGTTTTCATCAAGGTTTGGTAAATGCAATTAAATCATTAGTCTATAAGAATATTAACATCATTCATTTTAAGATACAATTTCAATTTTTAAAAAAAACTGGCATACATATTTTAAAGATCTCAAAATTTTCCTATTTTATCTTAAATAAGGAAATTAGTTTCAGTTTCATTTAGTTTTTATTACTCTTACTTTTATATCGATTTTAATTCAATAATAAAATTTATGAAACATGTTTCTCCAATTAGTAGAATATAATTTTACGCCAATATCTTACTCTGCCACTTAAATAAATGTTCTAAATATTGTAAAAAGAATAAAAGAAATGCATGGAAAATAATACATGGAAGTAAATTATAAGAATATGACTGAAATCTAATGTATGCGTCGGAAATACCAAAGTTCATAAGCTTAAGAAAAATATCCTAGAATGACTTCTTTTTCAAAACTTTCATTTTTGAGCATATATTGGAAAATAAAAGATCATATGATTTAGAAAAAGTCGTTAGAAGTACTATTTTTAATTAAAAAATAAAATTTTAACTGATTTCCACTGCACAATTAGGAAAAATATATTAAGTTTCCTCAAAAAATGTCTATCTTTCATAAAACTTATTTTCGATTGCATTAAAATGATAAATATTTGTTTTCTAATTTAATTTGCAAATATTTCATTTTAACACATTTTGTAACTTCTTTAGAAACATTATGTAATAAAATTATATGTTTTAATAAAACAACACTAAAATGTATTTCCCAAATTTTATTTAGAAGTTAATTGCTAATACTTTATAATAAACATGTATAAAATTCAAATAATCATTTCTTTATTCTGAGACACTGCCATTAATTACAATAGTGCCCAATCAATTGCATAACATTCACTGCCACAACTCATTACCATCAACTCGTATCGATCACTAGCGGTTAAGCCATCGTTTAATCGTTCATAATGCCAGAACAGATTGTTCGCGCAATTACTCATGATAGATTCAAATGCCGTGATGAATCTCTGGCTAATTTCAATTCTATTATTATTACTTAGTAAAAATATATTCATGTCTAGAGAAGAATATTAAAACAGAATTAGCAAAAATAATAGCATTTTTTTTTCAATTTATCTGCAAAGATTATAAATGATAATAACAAGAATTTATGAAATAAATGTTTCCTTAATCTTATACATCTTAAAACATCTAATTTTTGTTATCTTTGTTTGTAAATAAATGTATAAAAATTTTTAATTAGTTATATAGAATATTAACTTCCATTTTTTTCTTGTTTTTATTATATTTTCATGAACTAAAATTCAAAAAACTTTATATATAAAGTGTTAAATAAACCATTTTGCCTTTTTTCGGGATTATTTCTTACTAAATTTATCAAAGAAAGAGACTGTTCAACAGAAAATGGTAGATCAATGAATACATCCAATCATTCGGAATTTTTTATTTCATACAGGGTACTTAAAAGAATATTTTCAGAGACACCTCCCTGCTTAAATCGCATAATCATAGTATTCAATCGAAAACACATCAACAAGGATGAAAGGTAAAATTTCGAAACTTTACAAAGATGTTCAAAGAGGATCCCATATGCAAATGATCTTAGTTTAGTTCAAATTCACTTGACAATTAAACCTTCTGTGTTACCGTAAACAGAATGCTAGTCATATGTATTCGGGACAAAAAGGATGTGAGGACTATAATTCTGATTCCAAGAGGATTTAATAAAATGAGCATTTCCAGGTAAGTATATTAATACATTTCTCGCAGTTAAACGAGTTTACAAAAGGTCTGAAAACTGCAAGTAAATGTTGCTAGTCTGGTATAATATTGAAGTGCGCCGTCAAAACATGTTGGGAACAATGAAAACGATGTGGTATTAAAATGTGATTTACTGATCCGGAAAATGATGAAATGAGATAATTTACAGATTAGTGGCAATTATTCGTGGAACTCATTCCACGATACAAAGACTCCTACTGTTATCAGATGTATCGCAAACAATTTCCAGATGGCTTATAGAAATAAATCTGCGATTAAATCGCGCTTTTCATGCTAATTCTAAGGACTCTGTCTATACAACAATGCCAAGCTATAAAGAAGATGGTATTCAGTGCAAAATATAGAATCATTAGGCAAATATATTACATCCCCTAGCGTATGTGGAACTCTACTTGTGAACGGTACAATCCCACTTATATTATCATATATATATAACAAGTATAAGAATCTAGAGAAAATAGCCCATATTTGCCGATCTAATCTTGTCGTGATATGCGGAGTTTTAACAGATCAGCTTTATGTTGAATATATTGTTCAAACTCTTGTGGGAAGCTTTCTAAATGGAATCAAAGGGATAAATTTCCAGCAAGAAAATCTTCGTCCTCATGCATTCCCAATTTCTCTATATTCCTCTGATCCTTAAATGACCGCGCACGCGCGTTACTCTCGCAGAAAGTTTCGTTTATTGTACATGTGTGGGACCAACCGAAACACCAGATGCTGTCCTCGTACAATGCAAATAATTTGGGTATGTTCAAGACTTGTGGGCATATTTCTTGAGCGCAAAATGAGATCAACTCATTACCGAACACTGTTTGGCCATAAATGGTAACTGAAGTTGGTCTGAAGTGCTATTCATGTTGAATAATTTTCATTTAATTTTCCTCTCTGTATTTCTTTCATTGTCTCATTTCTTATCTGTATCATTATGCTTATTAAATTTCTTTTCAAGACAAAACTGTTCTTTGTGTGTGCTCTTTTCAGTGTTCTTGAGTGTATTTTTGTATATGAGCTACCAACGTTTGTTTGTGAAAAGTTTGATTCATTTTACACAATTGTTTTTTTACTGATGCCTTTTAAAATATGGAAAGTAGGAAAAGACATTTTGTTCCTACTTTAATTTTTATCGAAAGGGAAAAAATTTGATTCTAATAAGAAAAAAAAATACATCCGTTATATATGTTGTATCGATTGAAGGTTAGCATAAAACTGGAATGCAAAATTTCTACGGAGCAATTTTGATATTTTAAATGTACCAAAGGCTCGTTAAAACTAAATTAATGGTTTAAGTTTAGTGAAGAAATTAACTGATGCAAATCGGATAATAACATATCTCAAAACGTAACAGATAAAAAGTCCGACATATGGGTTTTCTTATGTTTATACGGAGAGAAATTGGCATAATTTTATTGATGTCCGTGATTTGTTTCTCAAACATCAAAACAATTATTCCTTTTCATAGCTTATAATTTACGGCTTCAAAAATGTGCTTATTTAGCAGTGATTGGTAACGAAAATTGATCTGTCGATAGCAATGTTAATCTTAAAATCATCAAGATCAAACCACTCAGAAGCAGGTAATCAGTCAAATGTTGGTGCAATTTTAAAAACATCGTATTTTTTAATATATTTAAATAGATGAAACAATGATCAATTTTTAAAAATGCATTAATAGCAATAGAAAAACTCTCAAATTCTCTAAACTAGAGAATACCAAGAATTGTTCAATATAAGTGGTGTAGTGTTTCATCAAAGTAATGCAAGACATCATACAACTTTCTAAACTTGCCAAAATATCCTCCACCTTGAACAGGATATAACGCCAATCCCACCACTTTTTCCAGATTTGGCACCTTCTGATTATTTTTTCTTCCGGTCTACAATGGATTGTAGAATCCGTACTTCACATGATGATATCAAAAATCCTCTGTATTACATCTGTAAACATCAGACATTCATAATAATATAAAAAATAATAATATAACCCGTAATAATAGTAACAAATAATGATGTATAGTATTGTATAATGTTAATACAAATATCAGGCTTTTGTTAGCAGATTCGTCAATGGTGTCCCACGATGTTTTAAAGAAACCTTCTGTCCAATTCGTTAAATTGGCTAGGGGTAGGATAAATTGAAATGATGATGTCAAAGGCTGATTCTATGAAGCTCCTCAATGTGTCTCGCAGTGTCATTACTTGTCTCTAGAATCAATATGGGACTGAAGCTACGCTATTCAGGAGACATATTCCAATCCACCTTCCAGG
Source organism: Latrodectus elegans (assembly GCA_030067965.1). NCBI lineage: Eukaryota > Metazoa > Arthropoda > Arachnida > Araneae > Theridiidae > Latrodectus > Latrodectus elegans. Next base: position 56,188,920 of record CM057812.1, read on the forward strand.
AGTTACAAGAACATCCTAAAACCATTTTATATATCTTTGCACAAGAAAAAGAAGAAGCAGTTCTTTATCGTATTTTGTTGAAGACCACTCTGTATCATCAAAGAGAAGAATATCTACTTGCGCACTGTGCGTCTTCTCCATACAGACTTTTGTGCAAGACAATGATATCTTATTCCCCCTTTAGCAGATGACAGAGAAGGGTCCGTTTACCTTGGGCAAGAGAACGCGTTTCCTGAACTAGAATGTGATAGATTTCTTTTTTACAGATTAGTCCTGATTTATTAGAGTGATTCAAGACGCATGTTGATCTACAGTGACATTCTAATATATATATCATTAAACCATTAAGGAAAATTCAGTGTTACCACAGCGTGAGAGTAATTGCTAGGGCAGAGTCACACTTAGTAGTTACACTGGCCTTCATACATTCCAAAGAGAAATTGCATCAGGAACAGGAACTCTAAGATATCAGGATAAGGTCATTGATCCATACGTACACCCATGTACCTGTGCAATCAGAAATGATTTTATTCTGTCAGTTGATAACGCATAACCACACCGAGTTGTAGTGTTTGCGGAATACTTCAAGGGTTTTGGTGTGAAAAGAATATAATACATAGGTCGATCTCTAGATGTGAATATCAAAGAACATCTGTGTAACAAACTTGATACACATGTGGATAATAAAAGTCAACCTCTAAAGTCATTTGGAGAGCTGATAAACAGCTTACGCCTATATCAAGTATTTACTTTTCATTTCAATTATCGACAAATTGACATTATAGAAAGTCGATGCCGCAAATGCATTTCAGCTAGAGGTGGGAATATCCCGAGTAAATATTCTTTATTTGCTATGTTTCTATGATATATTTCCATATAAAACTGTGATTTTTTTCCAAGTATGAAACTTTCCAGAGATATTATATTTTGTTTCACATTATGCGTTTTTGTATGTAGACTTCTATGATGCAGTCACAACAAACCGTTTTTATGCACATGGCATCAAAATTTGGTGTTTCTACTTTCATTCATTTGCAAATTAGCCGAAAAGCTGTATTGTTCCTTTATCGTTTAGAGAATATAGATAATATACCATAAAAATAAATCATTATAATAGGCCTAAAGAAAACCACCTTTTATTTCTAGAAAAAATATAATTACTCTCTGAACAACACAGTAATTATTGTTAATTTAATTCCTATATTCTATAATATTAAGTATAAATAATGTAATTTTTTTTTTATTTTTCCAACTTATAAAAACTAAATACAGTATTGTATATCATAATTTAAAAATTTAATTTTTGGTAACATTTTCTTGAATTTTTAATTAAAATAATAAAATGACTCACTATAAATCTCAATAGTTTAAGCTAAAATACATTACAATAGACACTCTAAATGAGTTATTAGGTTTAAACTAAAATCATTGTTACGCTATGCTCAAAAGTTCTAAATAACTAAAATGACTATTTCAACAATTTTAAGTATTTGTGGAACAACAAAAATAATCATTAATTTACAGTAAAATAATAAAGTGGAAATACAAATAATTATGAAAATAAGAAACTATCAGAAAAAGACGTTCAGTAAAATATAAATGCAGTGAATTCTATATAAATCATTTTACTTTAAAATGTGTTAAACGCGTGTGTGTGTTTCACTACCTCCAATAATTATACTAAAATTATACTTTTGTTAATTTTGATGATATTATTTTTATAAATTATTTTACTTTTTGTCTTTTTCTCAAAATATAAACGCATGAGTGCAATAAGTTAATATTTTCATCTCTTATATACTTTTATTTTTCTAGAATGATTAATTTTTATTTTTTTCCTCTTCAAAATATTTATTTTTTATTTTTTAATTCCAATTTAAATCCAATTTTTATAGTTACATTTTGCTTATAGAATAACTTTATTCTTTTAGAAAATTTAATTAAATTCTTCAACAGAAAGCACTATTTTAATTATTGTCTCTAACAATTAATTACTTTGAATATATGTATTTCCTTGAAAATTCTAAAACGAAGTATATTTAATTAATTTTATTTTAGTCAATAACTTCTTATTTTTTTTATTACAGACATAGATTTTGAGGACTCAAAATTTATGGCATGTTGTATGATTTATTGGAAGTATATGATATAAAAGCAGATCAAATTATTTGATATTTTGAAGTAAGATAATACTTCATTTCTGAATCCAATTTTTTCATGAACATTCATATTTCTTTTATTTAGACATTATTTTGCCTGATATATTTTATAGGCTGATATTGATGTGCACATAAATAAGTGAAATTGAGTTTTTATTTAAAATGTGATACGAAACTATAAATGATGTAATTCGATATTTAAAATATGATACGAAACTATAAATGATGTAATTTGATATTTAAAACATGAGAGATACGAATTATTTTACAAATACTTTACATTTAAAGTTCAGACTACTATATTTTGTAAATTATAAATTAATTATTCACTTAAAATTTATTTCTAGACATATTTATATGGCAAACGTTTGCTCTCAATTATTGTCTAACAAAAAATATTTTTATATACATCTAAACTCTTTTGGTATAATTTTAAAATCAGAGAGACAACAAAAGTCTCTCTGATTTTAAAATTATACTCTTCAATTATCAACAATATATATCTCACTGTCTCTATCTAAATTATTTTCTTAAAATTTTGTTTTTTACAAATAAAATACTGTGTAAAATCAATCATAGTGTTTGAAATTAAAATCTCATTTTTAAAATTAATTTTTTCAGACGCAGGATCTATATATCGTTATCAATTTATAATATGGTGTTAATTTTGCTACCAACTATTGATATAATGTTAAATTTATGAAAAGTATTCTTGTAACAAAAATATTTCTAAATTGTTATGTCATTTTGCAATACATTTTTAACATTTTTACGCTTTTTTTCGTACTTGCATCCCCTTAGCATAATTCATATATTCTCTTTTGTAATAACAAAGTTATATAAAATTCAATGTAATATAATAGTAAATCTATTTCATATTTTTTTAAATTTTATTACAAATTTTATTCTTATTTTCATAGTTTTTATAATAATTTTCGAAAAGAATTTTAAAATATTCAAATATATAAAAATACATTTATCTTTCAACCTTAAAAGACAAATTGAAAATGTAAAATTTTACAATTTCTTAACAATATATGCACAGATAAAATTACAATTTTAGTAATTTTAATTCAGGATCATAAATTGAATAAGTTAAAAATCTAATTCTTTATAATGAAAAGGCTTAGATTTTTTTTTATTTTTTTATCCAGAGGTGAATCTATATTATTGAAATTTAAAATGATGTAAAGCAATTCAAGGAAAACATTTTTTCTATTAAAGCACTAAATTTTTTACCATAAAATACGAATCAAAAAGTGATTTTAATATTTTTCTTTCCCAAATATTCTTTTTACTATATACCTTGCTTTTAGGTTGTTGCTTTTAGTATATTTCCCCTTTCTTAATCATTAATTGATTATTCAAATCAAAGCAGCATAGATTGAACATATTTTTATGAGTAAAATAAAAGTATTTAATTGCTCATAATTATTATTTTTAGACAAAATTTTATATATTTGAAGATAATTTGAAACACATATATTGCGTGGATGCTAAGATAATTAGTTGTATTATTTTTAATTGCTTAACAAGAAATTTAGTTTTCGTCATTGATTTTTTTTTGAACTAAGAATAAAATATCTACAGCAATATTTACATTTTTTTCTATTAATGCAATCACTATCAGTTCAGCAGGTAACTTCAAAGCTTTTATCATAGGAAAATAATATTTTCTCAAACTGCATTTTTTATTGAAATACATATATTTTTAAGACGAAATTCTGACTATGTTTCCATTTTATGTATGTTTATTTGTTTAAAAAAGTGTCATTTTGCAAGTTTACTTTTTTATATGTATAATCCTGTTTCGTTAATATAAATAAAAGTAGTTTCTAAAATTCTTTAAAAATATGTTTTAAGTAACATAAAAGGGAAATGCCACATTACTCATCATAAAAGGAATCTGAAAATACCCTACTATAAGCGTTCTGAAAGAAATGTCAAGAAACAAAAAGCATGCTTTTCAAAATTGAAGAGGAAAAAATGAAATTCTTAGCTTGTTTCTTTTCCTGTTTTACATTGTTCCCTATTTTTCTCCTTCGATAGAGGGAATGTGATGTGGTTTGCGGAAAAAAGAAATCGGCTTAAGGCCACTTATGTTTAGTGTGGATGGATGGAAGCAGAAGGGAAAGAGAATCTTGCATCAATACGCCAGTTTCAACTCTCAGCCGCTTATTCCAATCTTGAGTTTCTTTACATCTTACTCTCATGTTACTTTCATGAAAAGTGCTGTTCCACCACTTTGGAAAAGATCTTCTCCATGGGAGTAGCAAAAGTTTTACACCGCAGGCAGAGAGGGAAGATTCGTACATGAGATGAAGGGATGCATTACATATCTCACACATATATGGTGTTTTCAGGTATATGTAACATATTTCCCTAAAGACAGATCAAGTTCAGCATTATTTGAAAGGGTGCATTTCCTTATATAAGTGTAGAAGACAAAAGAAACCGCACTCACTTTCTCAAAAGACGCTTGGGGATAAAATAAACATAAAAGGTGTGAAATATTTCTCTTGTGCTATGTTGTCTCAGAGAATTCTGTAAAAATCATATTTTTAGCTTTAAAATTTGTGTCGTTGATATAATTCCGTTTTATTTAATTTATTAATTTTTCATACTATGAAATTAGGGCATTCCTGTAAAGATATAATAAGTGTTATATAAAATTTTAAACTTGAATTTCGGTCAAAAAACTGAAGAAAATTTAAAGATAATTACACTAAAAAAATAGATTTTGAACAAATAGCTTAAGATTCTTAAAACATTATTTTTAAAAGATTTATCGTTTACTTTTAATTAATATATTTTTAAATAAAGTAATCATTCTAGATATGTTTTGTGGAATAGGCATGAAAATGTGTAAATTTCATCAAAATGGCGTATTTTATTATAGTGATTACAGCAAATTTGATAGTTCGAATAAAATAAACCTCTAAACGTATTTCCAAGTAATTGAATTTCCAAATGTCTGTTTGTGAATAAACTTTTTTACCATTTTCAAATTAAAAATACTCATTAAAATTATGCTGGGGATGATAATTTTCGGGATTAATGTATATTTTCTTAAACATAGATTTTATTACTTAATTATGCGAGATACTTCTTCATGAATTTCAGTTTATTTTTAAGTACTGTTTGGTAAACGATATCATCTATTATGACTTACTGATTTGTACATATTATTATTTGTGTGAATATCGGAATTTTCTAAGAAAATTATGCAAGATATCTCTTACACTAATCGACTTAAGTATTAAAAGATGCTTCTGTAATTAAATCATTGATAATTAAATAAAAAATCAATACGAGTTTTTGAATTTTGTATAGCTTTAAAATTGTTCTTCAAATACCTGTGCTTTAAGTTTCTTAAAACAAAATAAAATTTGTTTAATAAATACATTTAGATGAACAATAACATAACCTAAATTGAGTATAGTTTAGCAAAATCAAAATAAAAATTTTAATCTATTTTTCCAGCAAATTGAATCAGTGAGAAAAAAAAATTCATTGATAAATTTAAATACAATAGGATTACATGTGGTTGAAAGAACTAAGAATAAATATATATTTGAATAATATAATTATTAATATTAGTTATTAAATATAACATTATTATGGAACTAAAATTTGAAAAAAAAATCAGAATTTATATTGTTATCACATTTCGCTTTTCCATTTTATTTGTAGTATCCATTAAAACGTGTAGAACAATTTTAAAATAGAATTATTTTGGGTATTCCCCCTATTCAGAAGTACTTCAAGATATTATGTATTCTTATTATATTATTTCATTTTCTGTCTGTAGTATTTGTAAGCATTATTTATTCTCTAAAATGTAAAATATATAACCCATCGTCATGAAAAATATTTTCTGAGAAATATTCCAAATAATATTCTATAATTCTCATTTTATATCAAGATAATATATTAAAATCAGAAGCAGGAATGTTCTCTTTAACTTTTGACAATAGATAAATTTTAATATTCTGTAAACACGATGTTAAGAATAAGAGTATCATTATTGGATGAGAGAGGATCTAACCTATTATCAATAAGAATCATATCATATCCTTCTGGAAATTATTTAATTGTCTGAAAACCTTAGAATAATTTAAATTGGGAAAATTATGTTCAAATTTTTCAAATTATGCTGTCTCATTATTAATGATATTTATGAAATTCATTGTTCGAAATAACATGAGCTTCACAAATTAAAAAAAAAGTTCATAATATTTGAATTCTCTTGACTTGTGTGTAGCAGTTGAACATACCAAAAATCTCTACCTTTGCTCATAACAGGACACTTAAATACAAGATATTAAAATCCCATAATCAGTATTTAAATACAAAATGATTCTGGGAATAAATGTGTTAATTATATTAAGAGTTGAATAAACTTAATATTTCAGTGAAAAAAAAAGACGTGAGTGGATTATTCTTTCAAAATCAAATATGGTAACCAATCTTCATTGGAGTCAAGAAATCTGTTCAATAAATTATGCCATACATTTCTTACAGAATAATTCTTGTTTTTTTACTATCTAAGTTAAAAAATATAGAAATGGTGTCAGAAATCTACTCATGATGTTAAAATAGCACAAATATTTTGATATGTGTGCTAGTAATATAAAATTAAATATATAAATTAAATATATGAATGAAATCTAAGAAACTTGAAATAATTTAAATAATTATGTGAGGGAAATATAAATATCATATAACATAATTCAATCCCAAATAATTATATCAAATCTTAAAAGGAAAGCATAAAAAATTGAAAATAAGTTGAAAAATGGCATAAAATTTATTCAGTTCCCATGATTAAGAATTAAACTACAGAACGTTAAATCGAATTTAGATATTCTGTATATTGTCTTTTTCTTTTCTTTCTTTTTCTGATTCTTGGTATAAAAATGTCAAATTGGATATTAAAGAGAATGAAATATTTATAAAAGAAGGAATTTTTTTTTAACTGCAGGATCGATTCAACCTTTATTTTGTATACGGAAAAATTTTCTGGTAAAAGTAAAGGCATTAATCACTGTCAGATGATATTGGATTTCACTTAATGTTACTTGAATATCACTATGCAAAATTTTATGGTTAGTTAGTCTAGAAAATAGATGTCTTAGGATAAGATTAAATTTTCTTCAGCACTTTGACAGCCATAGAAATGGATAGTGGTATTTTCTCAACTAAATGTATTCGTCAATTTTTAATTAATTTTTACATAATCGATTGCATTTTAAATTAATTTTACTGTAAAATGCTACTAATATGTTTACATATTATAAGTATTGGAATTAGATTTTATATGTATAAATTCATATATACGAGTATATAATATATTTTAATGAAATATTAATTATTCCAGAAGAGACTTTTGCAATTTTATGTAATTGTTATCGTAATTACATAAATATACACAGCTAATTATCTTATTAATATGAATACAATCTAAGCAAAAAAAATAAATCCATTTTTTGTTGGGTTCTGAATAATTGAATTTGCCGTTTTACCTAATGACATAACAATAAAATTAAAGATACTGTATATTTGAGAAGATGTTTTCCCGGATGATGTTTTCGTTTCAATTCAAGAAATTTATTGGACGAACACTTTTACATTAAATTTTCCACAAAGAAGGATTAGTTAATGAGTTACGCAAGAGACTATTTGCCATTAAAATAGTCCATGCTGAAATTACAGTTATGCTGGTTTAGTGTATGGATGGAAGTATTAAGGCTTTAGGAATATTAGGCAATCAATAAGGCTTTAGGAATAGAAGGTAATATACGTAAGAGAAATAGAAAATGATGTACTTCATTATTTCATAAAGTCAAAATAATACCACATAATTTGCATCAATAAATAAGCTAATGTTACACATACATGAATGGAACTGAATACCTCACACATTCAGCAATTATTTTGAAACATAACTTATAGAATGTATCATAATTCCAGAATATAAATATGCATTAAAGTCATCTCTGTCTGAATACATTAGTTGTTTGTCACCGCAAAACAGAAATGATATCGTAAAAGACAAATGAGAATAATCAAATGGTATCTATTGACTTTCTTAATGGCTTATTTGATATAAAGTAAAGAAGAATTGAGATGAATTTAGACATGCACCATTTCATAGGCGTAGAATCTATTCTAATTAGTTGTAGTTTATGTAATAATGAGGTTGCTTGCATTTAATTAGAAATTTCATTCTTAATTTTGCACGGCGCAAATCATTTTTTATAACACAAAATATCTCGATTTTTCCAGAAGATTTGAAAAGAGTGCTTTCAAAAATATTTCCAGTTCTTTTGAAGTAATATCTAGTAATCCCCAAGCAAAATATATATATTTCAAAATCCCCGAGCAAAATATTACAATGTGCTTCTTAAACATAGGAGTCTAAACAGAATGTGAACATAGTACTATATTAAAATTTAATAGAAAACAAATGCCTTCATAGAAATTAATCTGTGGGAAATAATTCGATTAAAATATCTGTTTCTAGTCCAAGATATTAACAATTATTGAACTGCATAAACTAGATATGAAAGTTATGTTTGATGCTCAATCTAACGACCAGTTAAAGAAATTAGAATATTTTCGCGGTTAAGGAAGAATTAATATAATTTTAATGTGTAGCATTAATATCCTAAAATTTGGAAAAATTATTCTTTTTCAGATTTTCTTTATTTTGAAATATTTAAATAGTTTTTCAAATAGACCTATATTTTCATCAACTTTTAAATCTTTTGAACTAGTTGGTAGTTATGAAGTGTGCAAACGTTTTTAATTAGTAAATTAAAGAAAAATAAGAAATTGATTACTCAGCTATTTGCTTATAAGTTTCGTCTAACTTCTAAAGAGAAATCTTACTCTTCTTATACAATAAAAAGGTAAATTTATTTATTTTGGTGACAAAAAAATGTTTTACTGGAACAAATTGTAACTACAAAATTCTTACTCGTTTTTAAAAATAATAATTAAATTCATTAAGTAATTCTTGATTTTAAAGGTAAAAAATAAATTAAATTTTGTAAATATCAGACATTTAATTTCTCTCACCATAAAATAGCGGGAAAAACCAGTATAATAATTTATCTTACTGTACAGAGAAAATATATTTACGTTGATTTATAATCAAATTAGTATATTGAGAAATTTCTAATAATTTGAAAAAAATTAAAATGTATTTATTTTACTTAAAACAATGATTGTATATACGTATCATGATATGTGATAAGTAACGAATATTTTGCAATTAATTAATAACAATCTATATTTTTATTAAAAATACCTTAACACACACACAAATAGGGTTGCAAATTTTAAGTTTAGCATTCCTTTAAGAAATAAAATTCATGATATAATTAATTTACTCGTATTTATGAAAAAATAACTTAATGTAACATATAATGACAGGAAAAAAAGAATGTGGAATGTGTTGCCTATAAATAGTGTTTTAATTGTGGTATAGTTGAAATGCAGTTTCATTGGGAAGATAAATTCTGTAAAAAAGTTTAGTAACAAAAAATCTAAATTGCGATATAAGTAGTATATGATTTTTTTTTATATTTGGGTTTTGTCTACAGTTGAAATAAGTCATTAATCAAGTCACATCGTCTGAAAAAAGAATTTTTCATTTTTCAGAATTCTTCCTATCAATTAAAGTTTCATGAACTAGGACAACGTCAAACGTAAACCATAATATGGAATGTACATTAGTTAGAGTATTAGAGTAATACTATCAAGACTATAATTATTATCCTTAATTTCTTATTATAGATAATTGGTGGAAGCTTGAACTTAGTAGATCAAGAACAATCAATATATATATATATATATATATATATATATATATATACATACATACATACATACATATATATATACATATATATATATATATATATATATATATATATATATATATATATATATATATATATATATATATATATATATATATATATATATATATATATATATATATATATATATATATATATATATATATATATATATATATATATATATATATATATATATATATATATATATATATATATATATATATATATATATATATATATATATATATATATATATATATATATTATATATATATGTATATATATATATATATATATATATATAAAATAGGTAAAACAGAATTATAGTGTAACACAAAAAGAGATACGCCACCATTGAAATACAACAAATCTGGAAGGTAACCATTTAAATAACGTATTTAGTGTCTACAATAACTCCACAAATACATCGTAGACAATATAGATTTAGTAATGAAATGATTTTCAAAATATGTATTGAAAGTAATTTGCATATTGAGAAATAAGTGTCTTAACACTGATTACATAACACAAAACTTACAATTAATTATAAAATATACGACATATTACAATAGTGAAATTTAAAAATAACTGACAAGAAAGAGAAAGACCACAACTTCTGGAAAGCGTTATTTTGATGTAATAATTACAAATACTAATATGGATTTTTATTTAATTTTTATTACTTATTTGCTCTGTTACTAATATTTTTCTTGAAATTTCTAAATTATTTACTAATATTGCTTAATAAACATAAAAATACGTTATAAAATATGCTATGAAACTCAGTGCATTAATATTTTTAATTATCTGTCTGTGCATGTTATGGGGATGGTATATTAACTAAAACAATTTGAGTAAATACATTTCATATTATTTTAATTTAGTTAATGAAAGTGACAACCCATAGAGCAAGATATTTTTTCGCTTGTATGTGACCTATCTTGATATGATTTATCCGCACTAAATTTAAACATTTAATTCTCTGCTAGGGATTAATATATTTTTCAGCAACCAAATATATGTCATGTTATAAATTTAAATATTTAATACCATAAATCAAACTTTCGTTGATGTAGATTTCTATTCCAATCCTAAATATTTATTGCTACATGTAAATAACAAATTTACTATTTCAAAATATAATGTTCCACATATTCTGAATTTATAAAATATATACTACATCATTGTGGGGATGATTTTAACAACTATAGACAAATATGGACTTACATTTATGCCTAAACAAAAAATATGCTTATTAAGTATTGAAATTTGTTTTCTAACATAAATAACTTTTCAAATTTTCCTTCTCAACAAATGATTTACAATAAAATATTCATTTCAAAAACTACGTAATCATTTTGTCATTAATACATTTGCTAATGGCTTTGTAGCACTATTAATTTCAAAGATATTTTGTTTATGTTTTGTTCAGTAAATGGTAATCTATGACCAAGAACTTAAAGTAATTACACTTTCATTCAAATCGATAAGAGTCGATTACATTTGCATAATAACCAATGTTTTGATCATCTGTCAGTGTTTACAGCATGCATGATCCATTCTAGAATTATAAAACGGAACCACTCTGAATAATTAATGACTCCCTCATTAAGGGTGCTGTGTCTTCGGATTAAATTTTCTCGCCAGAAGGACATGGCTTCTGAAAGTTAATAAGGAAAGGGAAGTCCGAAAGGAAAAGCCTAATTAAGGGGAAGGATAGATTTACCCCTTCACCACCTTTTATCCTGGTATGTTTCCTCCCTTGAATAGCATTACTGGTCTCATGGAAGTTCATCAGTAATGGTAAGATGTCAAGCTAGAGTGCAAGAAAGAAGAATGAGATCACAGGCGACCTGTATCGAAATTTATGATGCTGGCCGAAGAATCAAACATCTGTCGAATTTGAGATAAAATAGTTGTCGAATTCTTTGTAATGTGATTAAGAAGTAATACTTTTGCTCAGTTTTAGAAAGAGAAAGAGGCATTGACAAAATCTCGTTTTCAAATTCAAATGACACGCTGTAAGTGGTTAGTTAAAGTATTATACAGATGAAGTTAAAAATATATAATCGAAAATTTTAATTAACAAAATTATTTTATAAAGTTATTTTTGGATAAAAATCATGAATAGAAGTACATATTGACTTTTTCATGTAATTTGGTGCAGTTTATATAAAGATCAATATTTCATATAAATAATTTTAAAATATAATTTAATATATGAATGCGTAACAAGAAATAGAAATTAAAAGTTTTGTTATATAAACCTATGATTTTAATATACAATGTATTAAAAACATTTACTCGTTTTGATTTAGATGCATATTGACTTTTAACAGACTCGATATAACTTTGAATGCAAATTTTACGGTTATTGAGAAAAAATAGAATGGAAAATTTGACTAAATCAATGAAGCAAAATTTCTTTAAGATAATGCTGTAATTGGGAAAGTATAGGGATTAGAAAAATACTTTTTTTTTTCAAAACTAATATGATATTACCTAAATAATTGTCGGAGTTATAGACAACAATATGCATAAAATTTGTAATTTTCAACAAATAAAGTAAAGTATTAATAAATAAAGAATTTAATATATTTGTGACTTATTTGAATTCTCTTTTCTACAGTAAAATAAAAATTATAATACGAGAAAATAAACATGCATTTACTAATTTATAAAAATGTCTTAATGTCTATTTGAAACAAAACTACTGATTACAAAAATTTCGAAATTAAGTAAATGAGTTTTATATCGATTTTTTTTTTTCCTTTTTCAAAATCATTTCTTTTTAACGAACAACATATGTTGGTAATTGACTATCATAACGTATAAAATCATAATAATCTTATCGTAAGAGATGAAATATTAAAGCCGTTTCTATTCACTCAAAGGAGCAGCACCTATAGATATTGTATCTTATTGTTAGTGATCGAAATAATCACTATCGGCATTCAACACATTTTGCCAAGGGGTCCGCAGTTGTGTAAGTCCTTGGCGGTAAAATGTTGTTTTGGACACAAAGAAGTATGTGAGTGCTCGACGCACTGATTCATTTGTGAAGAGTTTCACAAGATGTTTGTATATGTATTGGAAAAGTTGGTAATATGATGATACAAATTTATGAGAAAAAGGGGAATGGCAAAAAGTATACCAACTAAATCACTGTAGGCCATTCTTGGCCTCCATATTGCATGTAGCCTCGTGTTATCGGCAAAGAAGTGTAGACCCTTTCAATTAACCAGTGCCGGTCCTTCTGTTGCAATGCCTGTTGCACACGTTCCAACTGCTGTGAAAACCGGAGCGCAGTGACCATTTGGCTTGATGGTAGTAGCTTATAGGGAACCACTTGACGATTATCCACCAGATGTAAACCATAATCATGTGGGCTTTCATCTTCCGACCTGAATTTCAGAAACCAATGGCTTGCCAAACGTTCCTTCATAGCACTGCTCCAAAATGTTTGACATTTTAGCGACTTTATGGAATAGCTGATAATCCACTTTAAAGTGGTAAAACAAACAATGCCAAACGAGATCCTTCAACATTATCATTTATCTTTTATACTGTGCGAGTTTCATTGATGAGTGCAAGCTGTAAAGCTGTTTTTATAACGACTGATATTATTATTTTTTATTGATGGTGTTTCAACCACGTCATACTCTAGTTATCATACTTATTTTAACTTCATTCAATAGTAATGCGAAATCGGCAGGAACTTTCTTGTTTACTTTATTTTAATTCTCTTTCTCATAGAAAAATGGGTCAAAAACCTTCCATTTAGATTAAAATTCAGAATAATACAATGTGTAAACATTATCTAAAACAATCAATTGATCAGTTGACTGGATGAAACTAGTGCTACTGATTTCTAAACAAATATAAGTGTCTAATTTCTGTTTGTGAAATTTCGGTTGAGTTTTGTGCCGTTCAGGCTGTTATTGTTCCGTTGTTCCACAGCGAAAAGGTAGTGGAGTGGTGAGAAGCAGGAAAAGATATATTTTGCTAGTAATTTTTTATGTCACTTGTTTTTTTACTTTTATGTTTTCTTTTGTGGGAAATATAAGTGTACATTTTTCTTATGTTAATGAGATTCACTCTAGCATCAAAACAACGAAATTAGTGTTTTATACCTGCTGAAATTTACATTTGGGATATTAAGCTCTGATGTTTTCATTATTCTTAGTCACTAAAATTAATGTTAGACAGAAATCATAATTTCTTTCTTACATTAATTGAAGTAGATTTTGTAAAAAATAGTTATGGTAATTTTTATGCTCGCATTAACCTGCTGAAATTTACATTCAGCAGGTTAATGCGACAATATCTTATTTCTATCTTCATATCTTCTTTCAGAAGATGTTAGCAGCACTAAAAGAGTTGGTCACCTTAAGGATAAGAAATACTTTAACAACTATGTACATAAACCATACAGTAACTATTGAATATTCATCGTCGATTTGATATTAAAAAAGGAAATAACTTTAAGGAAAGAAGTAAAAATTATGTTTCAAACTTTTATCATAAAAGTCTTATCTGCATGGTTTGTCAAACAATTCTCCAGAAGATAAATCATTTATCATAATAAAACAATAAGTAATCCAAAATATAATTAGATCGCATAAGGATTTTTCTTTTATTGTAGAAAGAAAAAATACATAACTTTTTAACATAGTAGTTTAATATTATTCATAATTAATATATTTTCTATTGTGTTTTACATTATTAACATTATCATACACTCTAATGATTCACAGATGCATAAATTTACTAAATAATTTAACTATAG
>CM057812.1:56208738-56326238 GCA_030067965.1 Latrodectus elegans
CATAGTATTTCCTCCAAAATCTTCAATTCTAATATGCATATCACACGTAAAGAACTATTAGTTTACGTTAGGTTGTTGAGCTATATTTTGCAAATATATCTTTGAGTGAAATATAGCCTCAATATTTTAACAAAACTGACTTTTTCTTTTCAACCTACTTAAATCGACAAGGTTGTGCTTGAGAGTGGTGTTTTTCTCTCCATCCCCGATAAAATGAACAATAATAAACTTTACAGAGTTTAAGTAATCAACATTATGGTCTTTGATTAAGTCAAAGATGAAAAAGAAACCACAACTTTCTGACCAAATAAATGACATCTATCTTTAAATGACTGTCATTTTTAGGGACTCAAAAAAATTATCGTTTTTTTATATTTTACTAGATACTTTTTTAATAAATTATATTTTCATTCAGCATTGTAAAATATGTTAAATATATATATATATATATATATATATATATATATATATATATATATATATATATATATATATATATATATATATATATATATATATATATATATATATATATATATATATATCTTTTTTTAACGTTAAATGACATACCATAACTCTAAATGACAAACATTTAAATAATTTCTTAAGAAATAGTGAACTTTCAAAAAATATTTTCTCCATTATTGTTTAACACAAGATTATTTGTTTTTTAGTGGCAGATTTTAATTCTCCTTAATATTTAAACTTACATCTCATTTAAATGTCTCATGAAAATAAATTATTAAAAAGATTTGTACAATGAAAAACTATCACCATTGCTGAAATATTATTGCAATGTTTAAAAATTACTTAAAACATTTTTTAAACTGTAGATATTAAGTCAGAGTGAACAAAAATATCTCGAATATTAAAGTTACCTAATATTAGAATATTATGTTCCGTATAAGATATTTTGCACATCGTTAAAGTTGATTGTCTTCATTAGCTCTAAATGATTTCTGAAGTAAATTGAAATCAAAAATATGAAATATACATTTAATAATATATTGGTAAAGGAAGTGTTATATGATTGAAATTGGAACCAAAAATAGTATTATATTTAAATATTCAACTTATAATTGATATATTTATATACTTATACTCTCTCTGTGGCACGACAACCCATGTAGGCCAAGGCCTACAATGCCCATCTCTGTTTTCGTGCCTAGATGCACTGGGGCTCGAAGCATATGTCCCGATTAGGTGGTCAGCCTAACACGAAACCCATAGAGTTTAGCTGCCAATCATGCTTGGTACTCAGTTTATCGACCTACTGAAGAGATGAAATGCTGAGTCGACTTTGCTCAGCCTGAGCACCGAATCTCGGACCTGTGCTTTGGAAGAGGTAAACGTTATCACTAAGCTACTAGGCTTCTTTTTCAAATATAAACAACGTATAATCACATGAAGACAACTCCTTTATTCACGTGTAAGCAATTTGGAATATACTCATAAATTTTAATGTATTACTGCCATAGAATATAAAGATATATGGAACATATTCCAATCTGCTACACAATTGGAATATTTCATTTAAAGTATAGTATTTAATGTGAATTCTGTGTTTATAAAATTTAGTTTTAAGGTACGAAACATTAAAATACATTTTTATTTTTATACGAACATTTTTAAAGGGGTTATTTCAATAAACATTATTCTTGGTTTGAAATAATTTCATGGCAAAGAAAGTATTGTATATTTATATACTATATTTAATATAAAAATTTCATTATTTATAAACTGCATAGAGACTAATAAATTCACTATTATTTATTAAATAGATGGGAATAAGTATGCTACAATTTATGGATTTATATGCCTTTCTACTTATCACCTAATCAGAAAACACGCTGACTGTGTTTATTCAATGTAACGCTAAATGAGGATGCATTTGGAATCATTTATATTTGAGATCTACGCAGCGAGTCTCAAAGGAGCTAAAAATCTCTCCTATTACGCTATTAATGACTTGCAATCCATAATACTAATGTCTTTTCTCTTTGTCCTTACCATTAAGAAAGGGTCATTTGGAAACCTATTGGAAGTTATATTACATGGCTTAGAACAAGTCGGACCTTTTAGTAACAATGTACTTCCTACTTAACAGCTTTTGCCAAAGAGATAATGAAGCAGTTAAAAGTCATGCTTTCACTCATGATATTCATAGGAATTTAGAATAACTCGGTAAGATAGTATATTTTAAACCCAAAAATATAAAGAGGTTATTATGTAAATCTTATATGCTTTAATTTCCTACAGCTTCATAAAAATATGTTTGACACATTAAGAAGTGAAAGGCAATCTATTAAATAGTCAAATTGTGAGCGTATATATTTTGGGAAAAAATGTGAAGAAACATAATAAATTTTAATTTATTTTTGAAGTATACGCCTGATATCTAATTATGGTTGTGAGGAAAATTGCATTAATAAAAAAATGAAAACTAAATTTTTATGAAGACTTACAGTATCTATTATAACGACTTGACAATAAACTTAATTTATATAACAATACTACAAAAAAGTTTTACTGTCATTCAAATTTTACAGTAAAATTTAATTTCATATAAAATTAATGATACAAATAAAGTAATAAAATTAAATAAAATACTATGCAATTCATGTGATCATTAGGATACATACTGGAATTTTCTTAGGTTAGGTAATTTCATATAAGCTGTTTCTGCTGTTTTCTGTATAATGATACCTCTGGTTACGACAGGCTAAATATTGAGAGTATTCTGCTTGGTTTTTGCACAAAGGCCCCACTTGGCTGCTTCTGTCCAACTGATAGAGACCCACTCAGACCTAGGTACAGGAAAGCATGCTAGTGCAACAGTATGTACAAGAAATCAGCCCATTATTGAGTAATTCGTACATTTAGAAAAGTATTTGCTAACATGTCAATTAGCCTTTCATTACTGTAAGGTGATATTTCAAATAAGTTATGATGATACGATTGAGGAACTATTTTTTAATTCAAGTACATGTACAAAAGATATCAGTCCATTATTATGTAATTTTGTAACAGGTGCCCTATAATCCATGATTCCAAACTCGGAATTTGTTTGGCGATGAAGAAATGTTGCTAAAATGCCGTATCGTGATGTGCGCGATGACATAAGCACTAGGTTTACCAAAACAGAATTTTCTGCATAATTCTCATAGATTTCCATATGTATGACATATTAAAAAGGAGGTTTCCAATAACATTTGAAAATCCGCCAAAAATCAGCAATCTCAGAATTTGGTATCGTGGATTACATGGCCCCTGTGCCATAATTTGTACATTTGGAAAAGTTATTGCTAACACGTCAATTAACCTTTCATTATTGTAAGGTGATATTCCAGTTGTGTTATGATGATATAGTTAAAGAAATATTTCACAGTTCATTTTTTTCTGATTCATATTCTAATTACAGTCAATGTTCTAATCGGATACCATGTATTGCTAGACTGTCTTAATGTTTTGAAATTCCTTGAATAACACTGTTTCATATTTGAATATTTTCCTTTTACAAAGTTAATATTTAATAAATATAAATTCAGACGAAAAGCTTTTACCTTCAATATTTGCTAAACATATTCTTGGTGAATACTAAATCTTTAGGTAATCTTTTTTAATAAATACATAGTGAGAGATTCATTTCAATATTTATTGAAAATTAATTATTTTCGTCACATTTGTGTGATAAAAAATCATATTAAAAATATATTAAATTCATGGCATATTTTTTGAACCTATGGTCCAAAATAAATAATGGAGGTAATCAAAAATATAATATTAGAGTTTATTTTTCCTTTCAAACTCAAATTTTTATTCAGTGTTTTTAAAACAATTATTCAACAGTCATGTAAGTAATTGTACGAAAATAAATTCTAAAACTTTGTTACCTAACCAAACAGTAATTTGAGTGTGAGTATAAAAGCAAAATTTTAGTAATGATTTTATTGTTCTTTTTCTAAATTTGTAATAATATTATTATTCCGTGTTGACATCTTAAATCACAATGATCAGGAAGATTCTGAATTCCCACTCTCAGTTGTTACAAATATTGAGATAATTTCGATGTATTTTTGAAAAATTTTACATTATTAATTATGCATAATTTTCCAAAAACCAATTGTCTGAAAAATATTTTAATTTAAAATATTCTGAATCTTTGAAAAAGCATGTTTGCTCAATCGAATTAATTATACAAATTCAAGTGTATTCAATCTGTAGTTGAGGAGGCATTAGCTCGGATACTTAAATTAATTTTATTAAAGTATGAAAAGCATTTTATACCAATACCAATATTTATTGACATATCCATAATAAATAGCTAAAATATTATTTGAAATTAAAAATGTTTAAAATTTAAAGCTTAAAAATCATACTTTAAGCAATACATTTCTGAAAAAAATTGGAATAAAACTTTCGTTTTTCTCCAATCATGAAACTGGAAACAGTTGTTTTCATTATTATGTATTTGAATTATTTTTTAATTTAACATAAAGATGTTAATATTCCTATACATTAAGTTAAAATAAAATAACCATTACGTAGAAATTTTACAATAAAAAACATTTTTACAGCATACAAATTGTTTTTGATTCAAGAGAAATAATTAAGAAAGTGATTAAAGACAAGTTTCTCTTAATTTTAATTGAAGTCCTTAGATTAAATTCAAATCATAAAAAGAAAATAAGTAAAAAGTTCTTAATTATACTGATCCAAATATACTACAATAAAACTGATATCTCAAAACACATTTTTCAATGCACAATAATTCTATTTATAGATCTACATTAAGTTCATGAAATTTTATGTTTGTATATATTATTTTTATTATTGTCTTTAAATTCCGTAGAGTAATTGCATGTAAATGTTTCGAATTAGTATTGTGTTCGCTATTTTTATAAATAAATGTAACATATAATTCTCATTTTAAAATTTAAAAATACTTAATGATAAACAATATGATTTTTAACTCTCTAAGAAAACTAAATGCTAAATTAATCTCTTTTTACAAAGGAATTTAAACAATTATCAAACATCAGTTACAAGATTAAGCAAGTAAAATTAAAAAATCAAAATTCAGAAAAAACATTTAAAATTTTAAACAGAGTAAAACTAAATTTAATTTAAACCAAATCAAATATATGTAAAATAATTTAGCATTAAACTAATAATATTTCATAAGATTTTCATAACAATGAATTTTAAACAGAAATATTTTTGAAATTTTAAACTGACCAATTATTGTAAAACATTTAATATAAAAATATAAACAAAATTTTACATTCAAATTCTAATTATTATTCGCAAAAATTTTCTGTAAATTACATGAAAAATTTATTTTAAATTAAATTTATGTCAAACATGTAATATTAGCAAAATTAAAACAGTTAACAAAATGTTCCTATTCAAGTACATTCATAATGTTTACCTTTATGAAATATGTAGATTATTCTACATAAGACAATTTTAAAACATTTAAAATAATTTATTGTTCATGAAATTATAAAATGAAAACATAATGCTTTGAAGAACTCTCATAAGTTTAGGATCTTTAAGTTAATATTTTAATAAAATAATTCTATATCAGTAGATAGAAATGAAAAATGTAAAAACATTAATATTGTTAGCAATTCAAAATATTTCAAGAAAATTGAAAATTCCCAAACTATTAGAAAAGGAAATGCAATTTAAGATTAAAATTAAGATATAATGCCCATTAGCTGTTGGCTATTGCCAAATCATCCCCTTTAGCAATTGAGGACAAAATAAAAGAATAAAGCTTTTGTCCACTGGGGCACTGAATCACTTATTTTTCTTACGCAAATTCTGAAACGGATCCAGGTTCTCTCTTACGATTAATGTCATCATAAATTTTACGAATTATTACAGAGGTTATTTTGTAGAGTTACAATATATTTTTTTTTATTTTAAACGAATATATGGACGCACTAAAATTCAAATTCTTTAAAATGCTGAATTAAAGAAAGTTCACATAAACTTATTTTAAATTCATGTAGTTATTGTCATTGTCTTTATTGCTCCAAGTATAAAGCAATACAAAATAAAAAATATCTTCTTACGTTAAATGAAATATTGTGAGAATGTTACGAAATTGCAAATTAGTGATTTTAAAAACAATATAAATGTAATAAAAGTTTTTTTTTTTTTTTTTTTTTTTTTTTTTTTTTTACGAAGTTAATACTTTAGCCACCTATAAAAAGTAAATTTTGCGTCATTTTGAATTTATTTAAAAAAAATGAGGAGTGTTATGACTCCAACCATGTTATCTTAAATATTAATGCATCAAAATGTTCGCTACAGTCTCCTCTACAAGATTCAGTTTGGCTCCATTTATTATCAATTTAAAATTAATTTATCGATTGTTTTAATAAATGTGTTAGATCAATTGAAAGCAGTTTTATTTGGTGCCGATAAATGCATTATTTATTTTAATAATAAATATTAAAATATGTTACAAAATGAACGAAATCTATCGGAAATCAGAATTACTATTTTAAAAAATACCTTAAATGATGTAAAAAAGTGCGGGAATAGTAAAAAAAAATAGTCAGAGGAGAACAGCTCTGTAAGAAACAAATAGAGGCATTGATCATTATTGCTCGTTTTGAAAACATTACTCCTACATTTTCAATTAAAAGAAAGTAAATGCATCATTAAATGGTTCAAATACTATAGTTTTACTAAGGATTTTTAAAATAGATGTCTTATTATATTTTAAAAGCTAATTTTGTTAGTAAATTTTGATTTAATACAGGAATTGTTATAAAATTTCAGGAAATTGCTAAGATATTCTTAATATTGTTACAAATTTATAAATAGTTTTTGTATTTGTCTTAAAATATCTCAGACAGATCGGAAATACTCACATATTTTGCAAAAATTGCAGTATTTAGACGTGCTATACGTGAGGGATTTCTAATGATTTGGTGACTTGGCGATGTTTTGGAGAGAAAACTTGGTGAGATTTTTGGCTACTTGGCGATAGATACTCCTGGAAATATCCATCATCTAAGCTCTAGAAACAATATTTAGCGAGATAGCTTGGAAGCTTCTAGAACTTTAGCAAAACTGGTAGATTTCTCCGCCAAGTCAGGTATTAATGCCTCAACTTGACATAGAAGGCAGTTTTGTGAAGACAGTCAGTGAGTGAAGATGATTAGTCGTGACTGCTAGTATAGAGAAGCTGTTCTCTGTCTGAGGTATTTAAGACCTGTGATTGGAAGTGGTTTCTTATTGTATCTGACGAATTGTAGCTGTATAATTGTGATTGTTAGAGCTGGAATTTCTTATATCTAGAGGAAGTTACACGAATAAAAGTCTTGTGTTCATCAAGTGGTTGCTTTATTCAACTCTCAATCAAAGTGAACCCCGAAACGCGGTACAATATAAACTTCATATTATATATATGTAAAAAAAAACATTTTATTTCTAACATTAAAACATTTATCTACATATTTAACTTAAATTTTATAATGTTTTTTCCATATATATATTACAATTCAATCATTTATCTGCTGTAAGGTTTGTATGAATTTACTGAAATGATTATGATTCCTTGATAAAGCTTAAAAATAATAGACTTTTTTATTCGATGATTTCTGTATTATGATTATTCTATGTTATGGTTTGTGCTACTATTTGACTAAAACTTAGTGAACATATGATCGATCAATTGTTAAATTTATTTTGATGTATTTTTATCAAATATATCAATATATTTTTAATGCAGATATATCTGATTTTGTAAGAGCTTGCAGTTTCTATACTGAATATAATAATCCACGATTGCATTATAATTACATTACTATATATTAAAATGCTAATAACATTTAGGTATTAACACTATATAATCAATCTTATATATGTGCAGTCTGGCATAATAACTTATGGCAAAAAGCACATGCCATGAAAACATCTTACCATTAATGATACTTAACACATTATTGCAGAATTCTTAGCATTATCAATTTTCTTCTCCGCAATTGTATGCAACAAATACTTTACTCGAAACGTAACGTAAACACATAGTAAATTGATGAAAAATATTTTACATTTAATTTTGATTCAGGCCGAAAAATCTTTTTTGAGTCTAAGTGTTGTCCTGTACAAAACAGTTTTTACAATTGACTTGTAGGGATAGAAACTCTTCTAATGGAAGTTAATTCAAACTACCTTTTAAAAAAATCAAAAATTTATCATGCCATTATTATAAAATGAAGTCATGCTTATATAACTGAATACCATAGCCTAAAATTCGACGTCATTTTAATGCGATATATTTGTTATCTGCTACCAACAATAAATGAGAAATATCTTGGTCGAAATGCGACTTTGAA
Source organism: Latrodectus elegans (assembly GCA_030067965.1). NCBI lineage: Eukaryota > Metazoa > Arthropoda > Arachnida > Araneae > Theridiidae > Latrodectus > Latrodectus elegans. Next base: position 56,217,099 of record CM057812.1, read on the forward strand.
TCGATTACCAAAGTTAAAAAACCTAGAATATCCGAAACATTATTTACACTTCTTTATGATTGTCTTAACAAAAATTAAATAGTTCTATTTCACATACATACACACAAATAGGTGATTTAAAATGCCAGTTCTTTTTAAAATTATGACATTTACATTCCTATTTCGGCTTTTCAGATTATAAATGTGATTTGATTTTTTTTAAATGCTCTTATTTTTGTGCTTAGCTTATTCTGTGTGTGCTTAGCTTTGTTTCATTGAAGATTTTTTTTCCAATGGCAGATTGTAGACAGTTACAACTGCAACAGAGTCTTTTAATCTAATATTCACTGATACCCAAGGAATCGGCCAGAAATAGTGACCTCTTAGCCACCGAGACATTGCCCTAGGTGCACCACAGAGGATGGGCCACCATCGCACCCTCACATGCCATAGGGACCCGTTTATAGACTAGGCATCATTCATTCATACTTCATTCACACACTCAAGGAAAGGTCAAAAACAGGATAGAGAGAGAGAGAAAGTACAGCCATGCCTGAACCGGTATTCGAAACCAGGACCTTCCTACCCGTAGTCATGCACGCTGACCACCAGACAAGTTGGCCGGCTGTTTGATTGAAGTATTCTGAAAAATATTTTTTCATAACAAATAGGTCGGGATATTTAATGCATGTTCATCAACGAAAAATATATATATTTATATAGGGAAAGTTTCAAACCATGAATTATTTTTTAAATATTTAAGAAACAAGTTTTATGATAGTTAAAACTAATAATGACTAAATATTTTCCTAATAAGTAATAACAAAAATCCTCAAAGGCAATTTTCTTCAAAATAGTCATCTGATCTTGAAACATCTGATAATTCTATCTAATAATGTAAAAGAAAGTTCACATAAAAACTGCCTTTGACAAAATTATTTTACATTTACTTTTGAAGTTGAGCGGATAGCATTTATTTTTATGGATTAGAAAACTTTAAGCTTTAACGCATAAGATATTATATAAATTTATGTAAAAGTAATTACGAAACCTGAAAAACAATCCATAAAGTTAAATCCAAAAATTTAAATTAATACATTTATATAACTACTTATTGAAAAGTTTAACAATCAGTAATTTAGTTCATATTTATCACATCTTTAAAATTTATTTATTTATTTTATTTATTTACTTATTTATTTATTTTTGTCAAAATAAAAATTTTAGAGGAATTCTTTCTATATCTGAATTTTTTTCAAGCAAAAATTTGTACAAAAACCCCTATTTATTGAGTTCTTTTATATTTTTTGCATTTGTAAGTTTTTGATGATGCCTAGACATTTCATCGATATTTAGGTGGTTTATGCCTTCAGGTTGTTTACATTCACGGCAGATAAGAGATAGGAGAAAACAGAATTTTCTTATTTGAAAATTTTAAATATATGTACTCGATGATGACATGTATAAAAAAAATGAAGACTTTCTAATCTTTCCTACGCAAAAAATCAAATTTTATGAAAAAAACTTTTTGAAATAGAAATGCAAAACCTAAAAATTGTTTTAAATAAAGATGTTTTAAGAGAGAATTGCAAATTCGCTATTCCATATTTATCATTAAATATGATATAGATTGATGTTCGATTCTTAAAATACTTTGCCTCAGCGTAATAATATTTAATTGCAAAATAGTTCTCAATTAAAATATAAATAAATGTAATACAATACATAATTGAGAACCTTTAAATAATTCTTTTAAATGGCATAAAACAAGTAAGATAGAAATTATATATTATTAAAATTTAATCGATAAAAATGTATGGATTATTGATGTAATATTATTTAATAACTGAAGTATAAAGAATATACATTGCTCTTTTTTTACTATGCATTAATTTTTCAAAGATCTTATTTCATTATGAGTAGGTGATTTACTGAAACAGCGAGTTGCCTAAAAAAAAACTACACAACTAATATAAGACTATTTTATCAATTATATATATATATATATATATAAATGTATGCCTACGTAAATAATTAATTTTCAAAATATTATTTATGTACTCAAACTTAAATTATGTTTTTAAGTGTTTCGATAAATATCATTTGTTTTGTAAAATTAATATAAATTGAAGATAAATAAAGAAGTTTTAAAAAAAGCAAATCATCAATATATTATCAAATTTAAAAAAGGCTGGTAAATTTATTGATTTTGTTAGTTTATAATTTCAATTTTTAAAACGTGATATTAAAACTTTGTAAAATAATATACTGTTTTTTAACCACAGTTCAACATTCGTTACAATGAGTGATATGTTGTAACATTTATTTGTAGTATTGTTTTATTTAATAACTAATAAACGTACATATGTCTTTATGATGGATTGTTCTAGCATAATTAGTCAGGTTATTTGTTTCTCATTATCTTTAAAGAATTTAATGAACATATGAAACATAAAAAAAAACTGTGATTTCCACTTTTAAAATGAGTATATAAATATTCTCCCATCATAGGCATATTACTTTATAAAATTTTTTCGGAACTTAATTGTTCTCTATCAAAGTATGAACATTTTGATCGTTAAGTAACTAATATATACTTTTTTCTTTAGAAAATTGTCATTTATAACGGATATATAAATAATAAATAATTTACTTGTCTAAATAAAAATATTCCTTATTTAATTTTCTCAATTATTAAATGTAATCTCACAGAACTACATATATTTTTTAATTTTATGAGATTATAAAAAACACTATGTTTTATATATTGACGCACAATTTAACTGAAGTCAATGCCATGAATTTTAAGCAAAATTATAAAAATTAATTGCTTTGTTAACGATAATTATTTTTGTTAAATATATTTTAAAATTTAAAATATATTTAACACAAATAAAAGATCACTCTACTCATCATATCCAATGAAATTTTGATACATAAATTGTCAAAAAATATATTAAAAATTTAATTAAGAATTGAAACATTCATTCCTTAAAATAGCATTGATACTACATATAAAAAATGCTGAAGAAATCGAGTTTCTTCATACAGTTTGTTGAAATTTTTATCTTATTTTAATCAGTACTTTTATTTATTGTTACAATCTTATGAAATTTGCAATCATATTTGAATGTACATTCGGAAATAATTCGTATCATCTAAAATATTCAGTGTTTGTTAGTCTTTTAAGAAGAACTTGAAAGAAATATAAGAAAATCAAATTTATTCGGATTTATGAATTATTTATTGTCATGTCAGCGGTAAATATGCTCAGATATCGTGTGGGGGAAAGTTTCATGAAACAAACCGTGATCTTCTCTTTGCCTTTTCTTATCCAAATGGACGGGGGGAAATTTATCCTATAGCTGATTCTTCCCCAGGTAATCAAAAAGTGTTTGTGTTGTTATTGCTCTTTGACTTTTTTTCGTAAATATTCATGAAAAGAAGAATTTATAAAACTATCGTATCCCATGAGTTACTCTAACTTTCCCATTTTCATAATAATATCATTTTATTCCAAAAACTTGAAATGGAAGAGGCTTTAGATTTCAGTAATCAAAAGGGTATGAACGATTTTTCTTTCACTATACTTATTTTCTAAAAAAGAAACCGAGCAACAGAAATGTTTCTTCAATAAATCAATTAAGTAAAGAATATTGTTTTTCCTTTGACAAAGCTGAGAAGTAATTTGTTGTTTTGATTGCTGGTAACCATTGTGAGTGGGTTCTCATTGGACTTATCTTCAGGGCTTTGTTTAAGAAGAATGGGAAGCGAGTGTGTGGCAGTTGGACTCCTGCCCAAGGTTGTAATCAATGATTCTAGAGAAGAACTAATGTGGAATAAAAAAGACAATTAATAAGATAAGAGTTTATATAAGAATCGAAGGTGAAAAGAATTTCTCTACCGCACTAAGACAAGTGTTTGTTCCATTTGCACTTTTTCTTTTCCGTTATCGCAATTCTTAAATTTTCATACTTGAAAAACTTCAATATATTTCTGGTTTTTAACAATGTTCAAACACCACAATTTAATTCTTTTATAAAAAATACCCTTAAATCTTTCTTTCATTTATATTATTTTTTTCTTAATTTTGTTCTTGCAATATTCAAATTATTTTCGATTTCTCTTGGTTATATCTATTATTCAAATAATGCATTCCACATTATATAATGAAGTTATTTTATTTTTTACAAATAATATTTCAGCTATGTTTCGTATTTAATTTTATATTCAGGCATTTGTACTGTATACATAATTTATTAATTTTTATATATTTTTCATTTTATTAAACATTATTTTCCTTATGGTTATCTTTCAAGAGTTTTTATTAATATTACTGTATATATATAAATTAATTTCCAATTATATTTCGTTTAATTTCATAACTGTTTTATCAAAAAGTAACTTAAATAATTATAATAAAAAATTTAACTATTATGCTTAAAATATCTACTTATCATCAAATACCTTAATAAAATTAAATATTCTTGGTGATTTTTAAGCAAAAATCAAAAGAAAAACATTACTTAACTTTGGAGATACAAAAATTACTTTGGTCAAACTATATAATGTATACAGTGAAGAGCCAGAAACATAAATATTTACGTATGACAGCAAATAACTTAAGTATGGTACATATAATTTTGCATGAAAATTCGTGTGTGCGAAAGTGTGTCGTATTAACATTTTTTATTAAAACAAATATTTATTAAACATTTTAATGATTCAATTGCATTAATTTATTTTTCCTAATAGCATTATGAAAAAAATATCATTTGAAAAAAAAATAAAGTACAAAGGAGCTAACATTTTCTTTAGAAAATGGAGAGAAAAGTAAGCCAAAAAACAATTGATTACACTTAGGTGGTATTTATAAATTTGTTAAATATGTTTAAAAAACGTACGTTATGTACTTTTATTTAAAATTATAAGCTTTATGAATTAATATATAAACGTGTATACTAACACATAAATAAAAATTATCGTTAAGAAAATCTTTCAGAATATAGGTATAAAAATAATAAAACTTACAATTTGATACTACAAACAACCTCATGAGTCATGTTATATATACATATATACATACATATACACACTCACATACACACACACACACACACACACACACATATATATATATATATATATATATATATATATATATATATAGAGAGAGAGAGAGAAAGATATATATATATATATATATATAATTATCTTATATATAATATATATATAAATATAAATATATATATATATATATAGATTTAGGTTTCAGTTTTATATATAGATAGATAGATAGATGATAGAACAGTTTTTAATTTACTTTAAAAATATATTTTGATCATTAAAATCAAAGCAGAAAAACCTTCCAAATTTGTTTGAAAAACTCAGAGCTACATCGTTAAATATTCTTTCTGCAAGAAACATTTATATTTCTTCTTGCCTAATTTATCAAAGTAATTTTATGAAAGAGAAATGGATAGAGGTCAAGATAGCAAATATTTCACCTCATGTCTGAGTGTAGACAGACAATGTGTAATGTTAATTTGTTATACTTTTCTACAGTTGATTTTTATTATATTACACTGTGAAACAAACGTGTTTTTACCGTGTAATATGTTTTGTTAAAAATCTAAAAGTAACATTTATATTCTTGTTTAAAATGTAAATATTAACATAAAAATCAAATTTAAATGCAAAAAATAAATACATAAACAAGAATTTGATGTTCATATGATTTAATTTAGAAATCTTTCATTTATATGAACTCATCAATAAGTAAAATTAGCATTTTGGGGTATTAGAAATTCACATTTCGTGGTGGTGAAGTTTCTTCATCACCTCAAATGTGGTCTGCAACCCCAGTCACGGAATAATCGGTGTGATATTCTTGATGAGATTGTGATTTGTGATGGTTCGTGAAAATTTCGGAAAATTATTTCATTGACATCATACAAATTGCTCCTTATTTTGACACGATGTGATTCATATAAGATGGAACTCATCCATTAAAGAGAATGTTGTTTAAGAATTACAGTTGATAGACCTGATACTGGCTCTATATCATCAGAGGTCATTGTATTAGGATTAGCTTGGTTACATTCCCCAAATCTGATCACATGTGACTCATATTTATTGCTTTGTTTTAAAGGAACAGTATACAGAAATAATCCCAAATATATTATTAAGCAGAAAACTGCTGTGTTGAAGGATTTAATTGCATCAATGTCCGATACATCAGATGGTCTTGCAGAACTTTGCTATAATCCTAGGCCACATCATAGCCAATCACGGTCAGTCGCAACCTATATGATCTAGTAAAAATACTAGAATACAATTCATAACTTAAAAAAGAATGTCTAAGATGACATTGTAATTTGATTAAAGTTAGGACGCACAGTAATTATAAATATTTTACGTTTTGTTTCTTATAGCTCAATATTTATAACCCTGTAAGAATAATGCTATTAACAAATATTCAATAGTCAACCTGTCTTGTAACTTTTAAATATTTGTGAACATTAGTGTGCATGAAAAATACTGACAGCAATGTGATAGCATAGTAGGAGAAAAAGAATTATAATTATGCCCTACATTTCATACACAGAAAAATAATGTACAATAGTTGTCTGTGGATCACGCAAAGATAAATGCACTAACAAGCATAATTTTTTGAAATGGACCACACATAGAACAAGCAAAAATAGAAAACATTTAATTCTAGTGAGGAGAGGTATGATGTAGTATGGACGAGGATTGTGTAATGTTTTAAGAGTAGATTTGGTAAACATGAAACTTAATAGATGATAGAGGTCAGCCCCATAAGCTTACAACAATAATTAAAAAACCGTTACATTATTCTAAGTCTAATGATAATTGTTAAAAAATTAGATGAAGATGTTAAATGGGTATGTAGGTAATGTATCAGTGGGAATTCTCAAATCACAGTGAAGGATAGTGTCCAGTTTTCAATTCATAGCAAACATAGCAGATCTATAGACATAGTAAATTCATGATGAAATCATTGATTATAAGAATCGGGGCAGTGGTAATCAATCTATACCCAAGATGTTTCTGAAAGTGTTTGATAATAATAAGAGATTACTCATAATTTGAATGTCATTCTGAATAATTTTATCTTATTGATTAAAGGTTTAGTTGTATAATTCATACATATATCACAGGATCAAGATAAACTAGTTTTTTTGTGAAGTTAGCCAGTCTAACAGAAATGATCATAACAGTTCTTGTAATGAAATAACATACTTCCAATATTAATACCACAATCAGTAAGTTTGTTTATAGATATTTGTAATTGTCTCATAAAGCATGTTTAACCCTTCGTAAGTTTTTTTTCACACCGTAAACATATATTGTAACATAAACTGAATGTGAGGGTTTAAGGAGGGTATTACTGATGTACAGTAAACATACTGTGATATTAACAGTAACCTGAATTCAAAATATAACCCTGAGGAATATCTCCATACAGAAGATGAATCAGCTTTTGAAACCGTTGAGAAAATTTACCAAAGATGCATAGATAAAGCAATACCGGTTTTCAAAATAGGAATTAAAAAGCCATGATAAATTCCATTGTTTGCGATAATGTACAGCGACAACTGCATATGATTTTTAATGCTAACATGTCTTTGAGGAACTCTCTTGGAATTGCTGCATCTACTGCATATATGACTGTTTCATGGAATTTTTAACAGCTTATTCAACAATGGTATTTCCAATGATAACCATATCACTATTAGTTACTGTCAATTTAAAACCACAGTCTAGTTTATTCAACAACGTAAGTAGGTGTTATGTTACATAAACATCTTTAATCTGGGAGACTACGATATAACATACGCTACTATGTAAATCACCAATTACGATTTGTTTTAAGAAGGAATCAGCAATGAATCACAAATAAAGTCAATTAAGAGCTTCAATGAGTTTGTAGAATTATGATGTCTTGTTGGTGTTGATCAATTTTTTTCAGAAAATAACTTCTATGAGATGCAGTTGGAACAAATATCAACATTTTTATACAAAGAATGGTGGCCTATAATGCCGCCCAGTAACAAAATAGGAGAAAACGTCTCATCAACTTGTGCATCGAGTTAATCCTAAAAATGACGCCATATTTTGGTAGGTATAATCTACAGTATGCTATCTAGCATGAAATTTTTACAACTATGGCCTGCTGAGTAGTATATATTTTATAGACAATGACATAGTTGCCCAATATAAATATAGAAATTTCCAAAAGCACTATACAATCATCTTTACAATGTCTTCGAAAACAATTAAATCTGTTCAATGAGATATTATTAGTGGGTTTCAAAAATGTATCTTGAAGTCCCATTCTTGTGGGACTTAAATGAAGTAATAAATTTGATGTTGTTAAGATTTGAAAATTATCCAAGACTTTTCTAAAAAACAAAGGAAGATATTCTTTAAACCAAAAAGGTCATTTAATGTAACTGAAGGTTACTGATTCCTTAAAATATATATTCTGATTTAAGGGTTAATACGAAAATGTGTCAACTCTCAAAGAACAAGGGATATTATGGATGAAGAAAGAAAGCTGCTGAGAGCTAAATTTTCCTTATTTTTAAATTAGTGCTCGTTTCTGCGAACACGTAGGGATCGGTAAAATAGTTTACAAAATAGTAATTTCTTAATCTAGAAAAATTACTGTTAGATCTTAAAATTGTTTTACATAGCTCTCTCTTTATAAATAGTATTTGGAAAAAATATTTAGTTTGCATTACATTGAGTTATTCGGAAACTAATTTCATTTTTTCCACTTGGATCAGATTTTTGCTAGTAAAAATCAACCACTTTATATATATGGAATCGTGCTACTACAAGAATGATGTTAAAAGATACTAGACTAAAATTGACAGTAAGTAATACAATACAATATTTATTTGCTATACTTTTTTGTCATTTGCAAAAAAAAACGAGATTACTTTCCGAGCAAGTCAATATATAGAATCACAAAATATAATTCCCAATTAAAAACAATGTTTAATTCGTTTCATCGAGAAAAAAAATAATGAAAGTAATTACTTACTTGTTCTACTTCAAAAAACCATGTTTAAAAAACATTTTTTCAATGTCAAAAAACATTTCACTCTTGTTTTCCTCAACATGTACCCAAGGCTTGTTAGGTAATCTTCTACTTAATTTTCAGATGGTTGCAGCAATAAGTTATTTTATTTATGTTTTATATCTTAAAAACCTATTTTATTCAACTTATCATTCTCTCAATCCTTTTTTTTAGTGATAATTTTTACGAATGAATTACATTTGAGACCAGATTCATTAAGTCCAAGTATGGAATATCACGATTCCATAAAATAATGATGTTAAAAGATATTAGGCTAAAATGGACAGGATATAATACAATACAAAATTTATTTATATTTTTTCATTTGAAACTATACTATTTTCATTTGCAACTATACTACTTCCATTTGCAACTGTACTTTTTTCATTTGCATGAAAAACGAAATAACTCTCCGTACAAGTCAATATATAGAAACACAAAATATAATTCCCATTTAAAAACAATGTTTAATTCATTTCATTGTAGAAAAATTCATGAAAGTAATCACTTACGTTTTCTACTTCAAAGCAACATCTTTAAAAAAGGTTTTTTCAATTTAAAAAAAGAAAAAAAAAACATTTCACTCTTATTTTCCTCAAATGTACCCAAGCCTTGTTAGGTATTCTTCTATTAATTTTCAGATAGTTGCAGCAATAAGTTATTTTATTCATGTTTTATATCTAGAAAACCTATTTTATTCAACTTATAATTCTTTCAATCCTTTAATTATGTGATAATTCTTACGAATGAATTACATCTGATTCCAGATTCATTAAGTCCAGAGTTAAAATTATAATTTCAGAGAACAGTAGGTTTTTATCGCAGCACAATTTGCATAAATTATCCTCTTTTAATTTGTCAAATAATTTCTTTTGTCCTCCATCATTTACAGTGGTTTACTTAATAACGCGTGCTAGTTAAAGTGAGTTATACATCGTTTTTTTTTAATAATTCTAAGCATACATCTACAAGACTATCACACCTGGAATATCAATTTAATAAGACCAGAGATTCTAAGACATCATTAATTCTTCAAATTACATCATACGATATTTTCACTTGAAGCTGTTTATGAACTCAAATGCATGCAAAGTTGAAAGTTATATTAGTCAGGAGAAATGACGCATATATTGTTCCAAAAATTCTGAATGGAATAATACTTGAGGTTTACTTTTATTGTAACTCAAAGTCTACTGCCATAAATCGTATTAAGATATATAAAAATATTTTCCTTTAATTTCAATTTTATAATCGAAGCTACATTTTATTTATTACATTGATTAATTAATATTTAATGTTATATTGAATTGTCCACAGTTCAAAGATTTACAGTTTTCCTATAACAACATGGATCCATGTTTTTCAACTATAAAATAAAAAATAATAAAAAAATCACCGTTTCACGTTTTTGGAATTCTATTATTTAACAGTTAATAGTTTACAAATTCACGAGTATTCTTAAATTGCAAGTTCAGAAAAATGAGCGTCAACTGCAATTTGTAAGCCATCCTTCTTTTTCATTTTCCTGAAAGAGGATCTCGAATACAGTTTTAATATATGGAGATAATTTTCACAGACAAATACAGTTGGTAATTTAATACAGGAAAGCTAAAAAAACCGGCTTATGTACCTGTTATTAGAATGGTGGAACGCTGAAGCAATTTTTATTCTAATTATTAATGGATGTGTAAATTTCTTATTTAAAGAACATATTACATAAGCAACTCATATGCATTCAAATAGTTTCTAAGCTATGAAGTAAAATTAATGATTTAGTTTATATTTAATTAGTATTTCAAGTATTGCTGACATGCCGATTATCATGCCTCATATATTAATATTCGGATAATATCAATTATCGTTAATAAATAGAACATAGAATATTTTAATGATTTATAAGTGATTGCTAGTACAGACTTACAGAAATATTCCTTAGAGCAGGAAGAAAATGAATAAAAACCCTTTTTTCAGCATGTAATCTTTAAGTAATAATATTTCAATTGTAATATTGCACCCTTCAAAACTATGATATCACACATATCACAACTATGGTATCACATAGTATAAGCTACGATATCACACTTCAAATAGAACAGCTCAGCATTCAAATTTTTAGTGTCTTTGGCAGAAATTAAATTTAGAAAATTTTACTACTGAGAAGAGAAACATTCAAAAATCACAATTTTTTGCAACTATCGTGAATAATAGAATTTTAAAACTTGTAGGATAATCTCACATTTCAAAAATGTACCCAAATAAAACTTCAATCTTAAGTTCTTAAGTAAATTATTATTATTCTTAACTTTATTTTTATGTTTTACAATTAATAGTAATTAGTAATTTCTACCTCAGTAAGTATGTTTTAAAATGTAATTTGTTAAAATAAATCTCTAATTATGAAACAATCTGCATTAAATTTAACAAAAATAAAATAAATCCATGTGACGGATTAAAATTAAAGATTAAGAAACTGATAATTACTTCTTAAAAATGAGGTATTGAAGGAAGTTGACGTTTGTCTTTATCTACAAACTATGATCAAAAAATAAAAATAATATTTGCAATAAATTGCTGAATAAAATAAACTCTTCTGCTTTAATTTAATTGAAATCAACTTTTTTATTTTCTTTGAATATAACTCTAGTTTTAAATATTGCTTTTACTTGGTTTTATTATGAGTAATGATACTACAAAATATGATTTCTCACTATTAATTTCCTTGATGACAAACGATTAAAAATATTTCTTACATTAGATATTTATATAATAAATATAGCTGAATTTTTCCGTTCTCATTTATATTTGAAAGTCAGAATATAAATAATTTTAAAGTTAAATTTTATATAAACATAAAATTATTACTATATCATTTTTTCTTCATAAACTGAATAAATTTAATTCATGGAACTTAATACAATACTCATTTTTCTAACCTAAATTTAGTTAGTTATACAATCAACTATTGGTGATAATCGCAAATTTATTTTAATTGATAAAAATTTTTCAATTTAATTGAAACACGTTTGTCATCTATTTACTTTTTTTATTTTAATTTCATTTTAATATATAAAGGTGGTTATATAATTGTTAAATTTTATAATAAATATTAATATCTATTCATGATTCTTACTTTTTCAAAAAATTCTACATTAAATAACTAACAAATACAATCAAATTTTGAAATATTTGAACGATTTTTAACTGTAATTCCTATACTGAATTCCAAATAATTCACCTTATCAAAAATTATTTAAATCATTGTTTACTACTGTAAATTTAAATATTACGACACATTAAATGATGAAATAGTAGAGAGATGAAAACATATGTATAATTATTGTGAAAAGTTGCGTAAATTAAGTTTCTAAAATATTAAAAAAATATTTTAAGCAATTTTATGAAATATTTGTTGAATAAATATGTAAATAAGTTTTATTCTTTAATGCTTTATACTATGCTGGGTAAAAGAATTTAGAAATAAGTCGCTTTCTGAAGAAAGTCAAATTAATTTTCAATGGTCTCTTATAATAACGAATTGTTATTAGCTTGGCTGAAAATGGCTTTCTAATTCTAAATTTTTTACGTTTTCCTGTAATTAAAAATAATTTTTGTTTTAAAATAAATTTATAAAAAAAATATATCATTGACGATTCCTGTCACTGTAATATATTTGCTTATAATTTAATACCAAAAAATTTAGATACAATTGAATCAGCAATAAACTTTCTCCATACTTTTAGAGGATTATTCTGGTGGAAAAATACTCTATAAGGTTTTCTTCTGTTTAGAGACACATAATGCTATTCAGCAAAATACTTAGTCAATGATCATTGGAGTGAACGTTTGCTTACGCCAGTCACGAAATCAGCTGTTTAAATAATTCATTGCAATAGAACGAAAAGTTCAGAAACATTTATTTAGTTGGATACTCTGTATTTGTGGTCAACCCTTCAGATTAAAGATGTCCTTGTTCTTGAGCAAAAAAAAAATAGAATTTAATAAATTTCTGGAAAAACAATTCCAGTATTTTCAACTAAATAAAGAAACTGAAATTAATTTATGAAAATAATTAATAAACTACTTAAAAATTGTATGTATTGCTGTACCCTATTAGATATAAATTCATAAAATACATTTTAGACATAAGAGCACCAGCTCTTTTTTTCATTGAATACAATGATAAAATGATTGATATATACGTAATTATCTTCCCAACATTTTTTTATTTTCCTCCAATAATAGTAATAATCTTTCCTATAATAGATAGATATGTTTCTGATGAATAGAGAGTTAGAGATAAAATGAATTTCTCTTGACAAAATTTATAAAATAGTTTATATTGTGATGCAAAAAAATATACTATACAAATTGGAAGTGTTAAAGATAGATTTTAACAATATTTTATTTAAACTAAGTGTCCTAATATATTTAAGATTATGAGGTCTTTAATTTTTGCAATATTTTTTATAAATTTCTCTTATTCTTTACTATTCATTTCCGCATGCACAAATTTGAATAAGATAAATATGAAAAGGAAATGTAAGTAGTATAAATTAGGAAAAAATCTTCTATTATTTTATTCAGTTTTCAAAAGAAAAGATGTAACTCTTTATATTTTAAAAATAAACTGTTAAATCAGTGTTTCCTTTTTCCTGCGCATAATAAAATACTGCGCAACTGAATAAAACATAAGAAACATTTTGAAATTATGTAACATTTCTAACTTTGTTGGACTGTTAAGTTCCTTAGTTTTCATTAAATGTAAGCAGTAAGATTAAAGAAGTTTAATATAAAAATATCAAAAACCAGCCATAAACCCTTGCTTATCAAATTTACTTTTTTTCTTTTTGAAACCGAAAATAAATTTATCGGAGACCCTTGGTTTGACATTAGTGCCATATCTCGACGGTGAATTTGATGGATGTCATTTATAGTGAGATGGGCCGGAATCGAATCGTCTTCCGGCTGCTAAGCGTCTTGAAAATAAAATTGCTGAGACGTCTCCAAAGAGTTTTCCCATTTCAAAAGTAAAAAAAAGGAATCATTCTTTCGGGTTCGGATCATTAGTTGGCAATAGAAATATATTTTATTTTATTTTATTTGACGATCTGATATGAGTATTTACACTAGTATGAAATATTCTGTAAAATTTGAATTCAGCAGAGAAATTTGTACAAATAGAAACATATACGTGTGCGTGTATCAAATAAAAGATATAATTACTGGGCAATAAAATCCTACGAACAATTTTTATAGAAAGGAGAAATTCAATATTGCCACAAAATTCGTAATAAGTTTTCAGTATTCAAAATTCTTAGTGATGAATGAAATATTGTATATAATACAGTCGCAAACATATCATATTTATGACGTTTAATAATAACTTTTCTATGTAGTTTAAAAGTACATTTTTAATTGATTATCATTCCATTAAGTGAAATGTTAACTACTCCTATTTACAATCAATAACATTTAACTTCGAATTCATGTCGATTTAGTCTGAGAAAATATGAAAAATTTTGCATAAGCTCTGACCTATAAATCATTTGTAAATGAAGAAAAATATGAAAAAAAGTAAATGTTATTTGAAAAATCTATTACTAAAGTAGGTGAGAAAAGTAGAAAGTATAATATATAACATAACATCTCTTATATATATATATCTATATATATATATATATCTATATTTATATATATATATATATATATTGCATTTATATTACAGCTATTCTTTTTTATTCACTCACCATAATAATTTCAAAGAAATTGAAAACTTAAGTTTATACTCTAAAAAGAATTATAATTTGCTAATTTGAATTTTTATACAGCTTTCTTACAAATCCTCTTAATAAGTGTGTAATTAATCATTCTTAATTAAAAGTAAAATGTTAGGATTTTGCAAATTTAAGCTATTAATCTTTTCATCTCAAGTTACAACTTCATGAGCATCGGTGTAAGGTTATTTGTGTTAAAAACCACTATTTTGTTTATAATTTGAGATTTACCATAGAATCTTAGCAATCTTAGAAACTGAATTAATAATGCAACAAATTCTATTAAAACCCAAATCAATATTTATGTAAATTAACATATATAGCTTTTGCAGAAAAAATGAATTCGATAACTATTACCTTATGTAAAAATAAAACATCCTAATCCATATGAATACACAAAGGAGTTTGAAATATGGTCTCATTCTGCTATATAGGACATTGATTAGGAAATTAAACTGCCGACTCTATTCTTCTGCTGTTTAAGATACTTTTTGTATTAATTTAGATCATATAAAATGTTATTTCTTAATTAAAATGAAAGTGAAAAAGGAACGATATTCAGGTTATAAAGAAAAATTTAATTTCATTAAACTTATGAATACTATATTTTTTTCTGTTTTAAGTCTTTAAGGAATCTAATTAGATATCATATCATAGTTAAAACTTACTACATCAAAATCACTATGAAAGTAAATTAGAAACTAATTACGTTCTAAAAAATTTTCAATAAACATTCTGAGTAATTTTTTATTTAAAAAATTCTAATTACCATCAAAATAATTAATAAATCAATAAATACATTTCTTTATATATGCTGAAATTTTGCTAGAAAAAACTTGAATTACAATATTTTTATAATTTCTGGAATATTAAGTATAAATATGGATTAAATAATTTTTAATTATGAAAAAAAACCTGTAGCATAAATTCAGCTTAGTTTTGTGAACTCTGTGTTAATTTTTCAAAAATTAAATATATTTTATTTTAATGAAACAAATGAGAATTTATTCGAATAAAACTGTTTTTCCAAGCCTTATTATGTTTTAAAATATAATTAAAGGAATATTTTTTTTTCTTTTCTGTATTGAATGATAAGTCTACGTTGTCACGTATTTCTTTTTCTCTAACTTTCAGTAATAGATTTTCCTCAAAGAAATGTTCAATATGATTTCGCTATAGTCATTTGTTGACTGCCTGAGACTTTTGTAATTCTATTTTTTTTTCCATCAAAGATGTTAAATTTAATGATTTTAAAGTCCACCTTGTAATTTGTCTTTATTAAAACTCTTTATAGGTAGTAGGCTGTGTTCCCGAGTAGCAAGGAAGGACACTCAGAAAATTTCCAAGCACCCTCCCCGACACTGGATCTCTCCTCATCTTTTTGGTTAAATTCAAAGTGTAATATTCACTTTTAACATCGTACTATATTTCTTGAAGTAATAGAATGTATTTATTTACAACATAAAATGGAGGAATGATTTATATTATTTTAAATTCCCTTCTCTAATAGTACTACATAAACGATATGATTTACTGGATTAAAGAAGAACTAACGGGTTCAAAGTAAATACATATTGGCAATCAATTCAATCAAATCACACAAGTAATGTGTTAATTGGATTTTTCACAAAAAATGGAAGTTTAAATATACACTACTGTGGCGTGTTTCTATTATTTTAGTTAATTAACTGTGTTTAAAGAGCATAATGTCTCTTATGATCGAAATCAGTGTGATTCTCATAACAATTATGATTATTTAAAAGAAATATTATGCTTATTCATAATTATTCTTGAAAATAAATAATAAGATCGTAAAATAGAGGATTTGGCATTACATATCAATTACTTCATTTATCAAACATATAATTGAATGGATCAGCTATAGCATATGAGTGAGTAGATTCTAAGTAAAAAAAAATTTTGCAACTCATAAATACTCATTTATTCGAGCTGTAAAATCTAGTTTTAACAACTCATCAAATTTCTGCTAATCTTAGGTAAGAAAAGTATTAATTACTTTAGTTTCTATGCTCTATATATTATTTATTATTTATTTTTACTTATTTTGCTATTTTGGAAATAAAAATTTACCAAGAAAGAATCAATATTTTATTTTCATTAATTGTTGTAATTTTTTGTTTTTATGAAAAATATAAAAAAATTATCACATTTTCATGTGTAGTCTCTTTTCTGCAGATTATTAAATCAAAAATATATTTCCCAACCAATATGCATTATACGAACCATCGTCTTCACTGCCAAATATAAATGATTACTTTTTATATAATTTAGATTAAAAATAAACTATGGCATATGTGTAATATTCAGAAAAGAGAAATATGTAACTATAGTAAGAATAAAGTACGATTAAGAAAACAAAACAAAATCTTGCAATTAAATAGTAACAGGATAAAATACCAACAGACTAAATAAATTCAAATTATTGATAAATATATCAAATATTCAAATTATTGCTTAATAATATTTACACAGTAGGTAATTTTATATAATAATTGTCTAATTTTGTTGAGTAAAACATTTAATTACGTGGAAGGTATATTTTGGAATTCATGTTTCGAGGTTGATTCTATATTGCAAACCATTTTTTCTGAGAGAGAGTATTTAGATTTCCTTTCGACTATTATCGAGCATTATTAAATACAAAATATCTAATGATATTAACCAAACGTTTGTCGTGAAAGCGTTAAGCAATATATTTTTATATTAAAATGATATTTTTGTAAAAATAAATGCAAATATTTATTGATAATAAATATTTTAATATTTGTTATTTTTATAATAAATATGTAAAAAAATATAATTGTTTTATATTACAAAGAATAAACTCTGACGTAAGTTCGATTTTCGCAAATTTTTTAATGGTATGTGATGTTATCATTGTTCACATTGTTACTTTTTATTTCTGTTTTTGCAATTCCTATATTCTACTATAAATGAAGTTTTGTTGGATAAGTTTGATATAGGGTTAAATTAAATTTCATTTTCTAAGCCATTAAAAATTTGCATATTATTTGTTAATATATGCTACCATTAAAATCTAGCAATTCCAAAATAATTATTAAATTTTATAATGGTACAATAAATGTGTTGTTTCAATGCGGTATATAAAAATAATTTTTACTAGAATTTAAATAACAAAAGCCGACAATTTTTCAGTCTTCAATATTTCATACCTTAAATGTTTAAATTCTACACAATGAAATTTTATAACAGAAAATTATTAACAGTTTTACTGTGGTAATCAGGTTTTATTTTAATTTGAATACACGTATTACTAAATAAACCTTATCAGAACAAAGCTTAGAAACAATACATTTTTAACTTTGGTTTCTTTACTTTACTTCACTATTTCGTCATAAACTATTGAAATGCAATTTTCATATACAAAACATCTAGTCTTAATAAACTAGCAGCTATTTCACGCATATAATCTTTTAAATAAGTAGTAATATCTGTTTGTGTGCATTGGTTAAAATAATAGTTTTTAGTAATATCATTAATTCAGGATCAGGATACTGTATGTATTTATGCATAATTAGATACATTTCTTTTGCTGTGTGTATGCGGTACTCGAAATTATAAAATAATTTCTCATTTATGATGGTTTCATTTTCACTAACTGCTTAGAGTTGCATTTATGTGGCTGCATAATAAATATACTTGCACTTTAATGAAAGTAAATGTTTAATTCCCATATAGAATACATTAAAAAAAAGATTATTCATACCTATAATAACAACATTTTGTTTTTATGCTCCGTTTATTTTGTAACATTTATTTTACATTATTTATACCATCAGAAAAGCATAAAGTTTTAATTTTAATTTTGGCAACCGAGTGTCGGATTTAAACGTTTTATCGATTGAAATATTTGTGCATTTTCTTTTTCAATAATCGGAAACACACTTTATTTTCAGTTTTACGCTTCAATTCTTCCAGGGCTTTTCCAAGAAGTAGAATATACTTCGAACGAATCTCACCCTTTTACTCGTTTGAATCTTCCTGATTTAGAAAGGGAATCATTTAGAAAGTCGTTTCTAAATGACTACTCTTAAAGTTAAAATAGATTGTAGACATGCATCCCAGGTAAAATTCGATATTCGCTTGATTGATCGAAGTAGGCAAATGGGTAACTTCCCTAACTTCTCCAGCCTGTTCCGCTTCGGTCGTTCGATCTCATCAGAATTTGATCCAAGTCTACGGACACGAGGGCCTATAGCTTTGAATTAAATTAAGCGACCATTTTATGGAGTCTTTCCAGGAAGATAATAAAGCATTATACAAGAGCCATTTGGTTTCGGTTGAATGGTAAAATTTTAGCTTATGGTAAAAGATATTTTTATTGGAAGCTATTACTCATCTACTTAGTTTCCATAAATCATTATTCGTGACAAATTTATTAAATTTTACGGGTGAATTAAAGCAAGGAATTTAAAACGAATACATTTACGCTTCATATTTTTCATATCATTATATTTAATTAAGTATGTTAGGTGAGCTGAAATTTTAATGAAATATTAGTATCTTATGAATGAAACATAGTAAAAATTGAAAAAAAAATATTATCTGTATAGTTATACAGAATGGAATTAACGAAATAATTGGACTTCTGAATAATCAAAATAAATATTGTTAAGATATTTTTCCCATTAATTACATGATTGCCTACTGATTTATTAACAGACAAAAAATCTTTCAACAAACTAAGAACAAATGATTAATATATTTTAGATAATGATTTGTAATACATAAATTATGTTATCAATATAAATAAAATATTATAGACATTTTTAGTAGTAGCTATTTACCATGTTCCATTTATTGGATTTTATTTATTTGATGTAAACGAATTCAAAACACACCATATATATATATATATATATATATATATATATATATATATATATATATATATATATATATATATATATATATATATATATATATATATATATATATATATATATATATATATATATATATATATATATATATATATATATATATATATATATATATATATATATATATATATATATATATATATATATATATATATAATATATATATATATAAATATATATATATATATAAATATATATATATATATATATATATATATATATATATATATATATATATATATATGTATAGATAAATAGATAGATAGATATATTTTCCATTTAATTCATGTAATTAATGTATTTAAATTGTTATTGTTATGTATAAATAATTGTTGTATTTTTATTATATATATATATATATACATATATATATATATATATATATATAATATTATATATATATATATATATATATATTATTATATATATATATATATATATATATATATATATATATATATATATATATATATATATATATATATATATATATATAATACACACAGATATTTTATCCTCAGTTGAAAATGGAAAATTTAAGTCACGTGAACAACAGTAGTATGTTGAATATAGGCATAAGTTGATTATATCTCATGTTTTTGCATCTTTTAAGTAACTTTATATTTATTCATTTTCTTTTTTCACCTGATACTAAATTATATTAGATTAAACAGGATATTCGTTCGATTTAACACTCTTAAGTAAAATATTCCTGTAAATTTCTTAACTGTTAATAAAAATTAAATTGTAAATAAAGTTATGCTTGATTTTTCTATTGAAGAATTTTAGTTTTATATTATAACTTATATTACATATTTTTATCTCCTAATATGTATACATTTGTACATTATTAGAAAAATTCATTTTTCTCTTTTAGTTCTGTATTCGAAAGTATCCAAGTTCCAGATATAAAGAGGGTTCTTTCACATTATACAGAATTAATCCTTCCAAAATAAACTAAATCAAGAAACAATTGATGAATCCAATAACCATACGGTAGACAGAAGTTCGTCTTAGAGGATCAGGACTTCATTAAATGGAAAATCCTTTCGATCCTCTTCGTGTAGTCAAGTCCAAGGAAGATACTATTTATCTGTTTCTCTAAGTCGGTTTTAATTACCTAGCTGTAGTTTCTCTATTTTATCATTGTGCTCACAAGCATGCAATTTAAGTATAGAAATGACAGCGGAAGAAAAAATGTAGTAACGGAAAATGGAGATATTCTATCTACAAAAGAGAAACGGACATGAAATCAAACTGAAAAAGTTCTCTTTTATTGAATGAATATAATCCTCAGTATTCCTGCCAACGGAAGCAGTTTGAGATTTTCTCTCTACCTAATCCGCAAGAAGTTAATCTGATGTACATTAGCGATGATTGGATTTGGCGAGAATGTGGGTGTTATCGGACCCTGTAGACTCGGACTTTGTTGGTTTCGAGTCTTATTTACTAGGATAGGTTATTCAATGAAAGACCGGTGAGTGATCAAAGCTTCCTAATGAAATAAAATTATGGGTATTCTTTTTTGATAAAATTCTTAATTTCTGAAGTAAATTCAGTAGTTTCTTTAGATATTAGTGAATATTTTTTTAAATAATTCAAATTCAATATTATTTTTTTGTATTCAGGCTCCTAACTTTTCAAACACCACATACATTTTACTATGTATTTTTTCATAATTTTCAAATTAAGTATAATTCATTTCGTAATTAAAATGTATTAGAATACAAAATTTTCACATCTGGTAAATATTATATTTGGAGACAGTAATTTTTATGATTAATTTAACTAATGAAAATCACCTTTTCAAATACATAGTTACAGCTTTTCATTTGTTATCAATAAGAATATTTTATTAATTTTACCACGTAATATCAAATGATATTGGATCGAAATTGGTAAAATATTTCAGCACACTTTCATACGAATATGACGGCACAATACATGAACTTTTTAAGAAATTTAGCAGCAATAAAATCTTTAAGATTCGAAAAACAAAAAAACAAAAAAAAATTTAAAAATGATTTGACAAAATTAAAAACAAGATCAATAAACCTAAAATTAAACTGAATCTCACAAATTCAAAAAATTAAATTCCGTGAGCATTCACTCTCGTTTTTGAACATGAGTACATTTTTCTGAGATTTTCAAAGCATTGAAATTAAATACTATCCAGTTAATATACATGTTTACGTTATAGGAGTTCTTAATTGTTTTTGATTTTAGCCATCACATTGGACACTTTACATCAAAATGGGTTTAAATTTAAATCGCATGCAATGTTTATATTTGATGAAATAATATAAAAATTCTTTTATAGAGTATATATAAATATATATATATATAACATCACTGTGTTTAAGAACTTAAGAACTATATGTAGCAAGCCTACAATGTATGCAGTGAAAAGAAAATTTAGATTATTATTTTTTTAAAAATACGTGTATATCATACGTGAACAAAGATATTTGTGATTAAAGCTCTTTCTAATTACACATAGATCTGTGAAATTAAAATTAATATTTTTTTGCAGAAGATAAATCATTCATTCATTTCATAGACTCATTGTCATTTTAGTAAATGAAAAATTAGTTCTAAGTAATGTTAAATCTTAAATAACCATATTTTAAAAAAACTAAATAAAATATGCAAATACTTGAATTTATTTAATAAAATCGTGTTTAGTAAAACTATAGTTTTTATAAAAAATGTATGCTTAATGTATGTAACTAATGCTATTTAAGACACAATTAAGTACGGAAAAAATTTAGCCTTAAATAAAAATAAGTGCAAAATCACTTATTTTTAAACTTATTTATCAACATATATTAGGCATTATTCATGTATATTACGACTCTATTAATCCTATACTTGAATCTAAATGTAAACTTCGTATTGATAAATATTCTAAGCATCTGCTGCATATAAGTTTCTGGTATTGAAGAACATTAGCATTAAAATAGAAGAAGCAGGCACTTACTTGCGCAGAATCGTTATGCCAATGTGAAAAATATGAAATTTTACGATTTATTGCTTTTTCTCAGAAAACATGTACATCGTTCTGCTGTGACTTGAAAGACATACACACTACTAATTGTGTTTCTAGTATAATTAATGGGGTTCCCCAAAATGCTTGTTAATTAATCGGCGAAGGGGAAACATAATTACACCAGCGTCACAAAGTAGGGGGAGGATCGGTACACAGTCTGGAGCATGTGAGGAAAGAAGTAGACTGTAAGGAGCTGAGTCTAGATGGTAAAAGTACCGCCCTATTGTTGAAATCTTCACACTTTCATCTTTGTAATGAAGAGAAGAATAAGGAAGGGGGGAAAGTGCCGTTATTAAAGAGAAAGAAAGCGATGCAAATCCGCTTAGTGTGCCTAATTATCAATATCATGCAACAAGGGGGCAACAGTCGGAGCCGCAAAAATAAAGAGGTTTGCCACCGAAGTGGTTTTCCAACATAATGATAGGATTAGAGTTTCTATTTTCTCAGTTAAGTAATACTGAAATTATGCGAAACTAATAATCAGTTGAACTGAAAGTAACATATTAAAATAATCATTTCTCAAAGAATTTTATTAATTTCCATGTTTATTAATTTCCAAATTATAATTTGGTGATAATTTATTATATAAATTTTAAGAAAATAATTGCATCAGTTGATAATTCTAAATATATGTGTCTAGACTCTGTTGCAGACTCAATATCTGAATCAATAATAAGTGACAATAATATAATAGTTATAAATAATTAGATCATAAGTTCTGTATTTAATTTTAATGTGTAAAAATTAATTTATTCTTTGCATTTAAAATGTATTAATAAAATAATTATGCTAGTTTTCATATATGTAGTAGATGTACAGTTGAAAGTTTCATTGCAAAGAAATTCGAAAATATTTAAAATAAGTTCTTTCCTAATGAATAATTTAACCACTTAAACTAATCTATGTAGTCATGTTTCCATTCTTCTTTAGATTAAAGAGTAACCAAAATTCGCACATAGCTACATCAGGTGAATACAAATATAATATGTTCGATCATTTTATTTATGTATTTTTTTTAAGAAACTCAACTGTTAGTAGGCTGTATATGAAGATGCATTGTCATTATGAAGCATTAGTCCCCTAACATTCAGTTCTTGTAGAATATCTGGAAGACATTTAGTGGTATACCAATTTGTTGTTACTGTCTTCTGTCCTTCCAACTTGATGGCTTACGCCAATCCCGTACTTCTGAAGAAAACGGAATACATCACTTTTCTCAGTGAGCGTTGTCTTTTCATTATTGTGGGCATGGGATCATCTTCAAAGACCCATACTTTGCTTTCTTGACGTGTTGGAACGTCAAAAAACGGTTATGTAGGTTTCATCACCTAATACAATTTAAGAAATGATGCGGTGGCCACCATCATTTAGCAATTTAAGAGTTTCTTTACTGATTCTGACACGCTTCTCTTTTTGGTTCTCAGTTAGATTATGGGGAACCCAACGGCAAACTACTCTTTTCATATGTAATTCTTAGTGAATGATTTTGTGTATGGCTGCGGATCCAATGTTAAGTACCTTCTGTATCATTTGATTGATACATCGATTATAATCCATTAACATTTTTCGTATGCAGACACATTATTCTAGATTACTGCTGACGGTGGCCTTCCTGTGTGTTCTTCATCCTGAAGAAAATTGCGACCTCTTCTAAATTCTCTAAACCATCTGAATACAGCAGCTTGAGTTGAAGATTTATCACCAATTGCTAATTGCAACCGTTGAACGCATTTTTCTTGATTTAATCCTGTTTTAAAATCGTAGAAAATCATAGCGCGAAAATGTTCTCGCATAAACTCCATTTTCTCTTCTGTTAAAAATTTATTCTACGCTAAACAAGTTGAAGTAAGTCAGTAAAAAATCGTCGTATGTGTTAAAATACTTTGTATTTTTAAAATTAAACCATTATTTTTATTTTGCAAATTGTCGTCTATCTGTATCTCAAAAATTTCAGAGTAACCCTCGTATATATATATATATATAATTTTTTGAGTGGTTTGTGAAAATGGTCATTTAACCGTATTTAAATGACCTCATTTCATTAACAATTCATAAAATTTGTATATATGAGAAACTATTACGATGAAAAATACGGAATTTTATTTCGAAAATAAAATAAAATGACAATTTGAGTGAATAAATAAATTTTAAAATAACGCTGGGGTTAAATACAAAATTTCAATAGATTATTTCCTTATAAAAGCTGCCTTATTTGAATTTCAACATGTCTTTATCCTTATGTCAATCAAAAGTAGCTAATTATCTTTTACTAGATAATTATATGGATTCTAAAATTAATTTTGATTTTTTAATTAAAACAATTAAGCGATTAATCAATTCAACAGCACTTGCTAATGGCCATACTTCATTTCTCCATCTAAACTGAACTTTAAATATCAGCAATTTTACAGTAAAAACGAAACAACAAGTCATTTATTCTGTCAGTGATTTCAAATGCATTATTTTGTTATTTCTTAACAAAATGTACCTTCCAATGATAAGCAACCGTGAAAAAAAAGCAAGTTTTCAAATTTCTGTCATGCTACAAAAATATCTAAACTGTTTTGCTGTGAATTTGTTCCACGTGATTACCAATGGTTGTCAAAATATGGTCATGTATCAGGATTCGTTTTTGTAACGGAAATGATATTTCCTTATGTAATTTCGGTTTTTAGAAAGAGGCAAAGTAGTTCATGAAATATTAAACATCTTCGCTTAGTGGTAGTTAATGTGCAGAAAAAAAAATCTGTATAAAATTTTATTCTGGAAAACATCATCAAAATCACTTGTGTCAAGGAAAGTTGCACTTCAGATAGAAGAAGGTAATGTTTTCAATGAACTAAATAGTTCATTGGAAACATATACTAATAAAGGAAATTAAAGAAATGTCTGTATCTTTATATTTTTATAACAGCCAATTTTATCAAAATTCTTTTAAATATATTTTTAAAGTATTTGTAAATTATATTGAAATGTCAAAGAAGCACTTGTCTCATCTGTGAAATATCTATGCAAATTTAAATGATTCATAAATTAATGAAATTTTCCTTAACCCTAGCTTCAAATCTGTTAATTGATGGATCGGAAGACTTTCATTAAATATAATTTATTATTTATCCAACTATACATATCATGTTTCATAAAATAAAATTCAATAAATATTGTCTTTTTGTAAACAAAAAAACACCAATAATTGTGTATACTATTTAAAAGTTCTTATACTTTTAAGCATTTAAAAAATGTATTTATTTAAAATTTCTTTTTATATGTTTTTTTTTAAAAAATCAATAAATAATATTTTAATGCTTGAATTTAAGATAAACGTATTAAATATACAACGGATGTTTCACTAAATTATTTTTACTACACATTATATAATGTATTATAGTTAACTTTAATGCATTTATTACGAATCAAGCAACGGTGGTGGTGTCGTTCTGAAATTTAGAAAAATTCCGAGGAAACCCAGATTCATTTTGAATAATTGAATGGCAGAGATAAATTCAAAACACAAAAAAGTCAATGAAACTTAATTATTTATTTTAGCAACCTAATGACAAGTTAAACTTACATTTACAATCAAAACATTCTTGATTAAATAATTGAGATTCCAACTTTATATAGATGTATATATATATATATATAGATATATATATATATATATATATATATATATATATATATATATATATATATATATATATATATATACCATAATAAGTATTCTAATAAAAAATATATAATTTTTGTACAATATTCTATGCAGAATAGTATTCTATAACTGCACTAATTTAATTATATATAACAAAAGTTTAAGTAAGACATTTACACAATAATATAACTTAACTGAGTTTGACCAGAGGGAAAAGGAAAGAGAGATCAGACTCACCCCTTTTAGAAGTAGTATTGTGGTGTCTGAGACTTCGCCGTTCTCCGGTGTCCATGATTCTCTTTTCTCATCCACTTCCGTCCTCTACTCGGCATCTCCGCTTTGCATTTTCATCCGATGATATCTCCACATCTCACTTGGCTTACTGCTCAGCATCTCTCTTGGCTTGCTCATTCTTCATGAGCTTTCTCCTTTTTTTTCTGTTTTCTCTTCTCAGACTTTGTCGTCTCTTCTTATCCTCATCTATTTGTCGGACATCTGCAGCTCCATTCAGGAAAGTCGAAGCAGGGCTCCTACTGGACAGGGCAGTTATACTCCATTTACAATTAACATCTTTTTAGCTTCTTATTATGCTCAATGATGACGCAGTCCTCAATTGTGGACTCCTTTCCTATGTTGGGCTTCTATGTGTTTTCTCCATTTTTAGATGCATTTTTCAATTCTCGTCTTAGCTTTTTCTCTTTACACCATCGGTTTTCCACAGTTCCAGACTACCTCTTACACTTCTATGGGATAGGTCAGAAATATCTCCCCCTCAATCTTGACTGGTCAGATTTGCAAATAAAACAAATTTATATTTCTTTTATAAAACATTAAATATATAAAACATACATCATAAAACATAAACTTTCCTTGCAATTTTCTCAAGATTATCCATCCATTCCGAAAAGAAGAATTTATTCTTTTATTGCACTTGTCTCATTGTGCCAATTTTTATTACATCCTTTCCTTAATATTATTACAGCTTAGTTTGAAAGGGAAAGAGAAAACTCTTCATTTTAAAGTGCAATAAAAATATACCCATCTATTTTCTCAGAGATTGGTTTGTCGTTTTTCACAATAAGACAAGCAACCTACTAAATTGATAAAAGAAAAAAATATTTGAAAGTCACATATCATGTTCTCTTACTCGTTTTATCTTCATAAATTTCTCATAAAAGTTTTTTAAATATTGTTACAGGAATATATTTAAGGAATTATTTAAATTATATGGCTCAAATATATATGTATTTAAATAAATCTTTCCAAATAAATAATTATAATAATAATATTTTTCTCTTAAAAAATTCTTTTTATTTATCACTTTATTCCGAAGTGATAAACTTATGCAGATTCACGATTAGATTTACTAACTGCATAATAGTTTAAGGTAAATTTCATTAAATTTTTTAAATTTTTTTGTTATTTAATCTGAAATATTTTTTGACACAAACTCAGTAAATTATGTTCATAAATAACATGAAATTTTGATTATTTGCAGGAAAATAAAAATTCCTTTTGGTTAAATATTTCTAACATAAAATAGGTAATGGACAATAGTTTGAATAAATTCTAAATATCTATAATGTTTAGAATCATTGCACTTTTCCTTCATAAAGGAAGCAAAATTGAAATAAAATTCATGAGCGACAAACGTCAAAAATTGCTAACTATAGTATTTGATAAAATATATAGAAAATAAGCGTTCTTTATATTTGCAAGTATAATCAGGCATAGCTGCAGAAGATTCCTCCTTAATGTTGCAAGAAAATTTCACGGTGCAATTTTTTTCTGAACTTTTGTACACTTTTCCAGGAAACATTTATTATTTGTTATCACAAAGAAGACAGAAACTTTTGACCGTGATATTTTCATCCTGTACACATTGCGTGACTAGAATACCTAAGAGACGGTATGAAGTCTAGCTGCTAGTTATGTAGGAGAGAATAAGACTTTTGAAGATTTCTGATACATATGTAGAGTATATTTTGCTCTTTACAAAATGTTTGTAGTTTCGTAATATTTGTTTATCAGTGCCTTACCGAAGCTACGAAAAAGAGTTAAGAGTTATTTATTCAAAAAACAGAAATATTATATGATTTGCAGCATTTCTAAGAAAGTATATCTATAGTATTCGTGTATTTTAACCTTTATTATTATAATATATACTTTAAATATTATAAAATAAATATAATTTTGCATTTTTTAAAAAAAATTATTCAAAATTAAAAACACAGCTAATAACAATTTCAGGATAACTATCTGAATTTAAAATAGTATTTTCTTAAAATAATTAATATATGTATTAGTTTAAAAAGTATTGTAATCTTATCAGTCCAGCAGAAATATTTATTCAACACAGCATATTGTATTAGGGAACTTAAATTTTAACGTAATTAGTAATATTTTAATTATCATTATTTCATTTTATTTACAAAATGTAGATAGCTAAATATCTAATATATTTTTCAAACTAAATTTCTCATTTAAAACTTTTTAATTTGCAAGTTAAATAACATATTTATTTTATATCAATAAATTCTCAAATCCCATTTAGATATATTTATGGCTACATATAAATATTTTTAATCCATTAATTGGAAGTTTTTATTCAAAAACGTTTTACAAGAAAGAGATAAAAAAGAAGTTACTGTCAAAGCATACAAAATTACATAAAAAGTTTTTTTGGGAAATCATTATAAAAAAATGATGAAACAATATGAAGGATGTTAGGAAATTAATACTTGTTCATTTCATCATTGAGATAAATAATATTTGATAATATAGATAATATTTGATAGATATAGTATTGTCATCAATTGAGATCGATAATAACATTCAAACTACACATTTTTTACTTTAAAAAGGAATTCACATCTGACATTGCTCTTTTTATCCAAGAAATGTTTTTCTATATCTATTTTAATTCATATATTTCTCATTTAGCCAATATTTAAGTAAGAAAAGTAGCAATTAAATTAATATATATGTTATTAAAATAAAAAATTTTAAATATAATAAAATGTAAATAATAATAGCACATAATATAATATTGAAAACAGAATTTTATATTTTAAAGTTATATTTCTAATAAATGGTGAAAAATATTGCATTTATTTAAAATTAATTTATTGAAACGTAAACAATCTCATCACTGCCAATTTTATAAACTCTGCAATCCAGCTTTTTCATGTTATAAATTGTACAGTACAATGTATGAAATCATAGTCTGGAAATACGAAAATAACGAATTTCGTATAATATTTTTGAATGAGAAAAGTAATTTACTTCGTAATTTATTTCTCCAATAAAGATTTATTTTATTTTTAAAAAAAATTCGAAATTTTTGCTACATGTACTGACACAATTTGTCAACATACGCCAAAAATTTCTCCTTTCTATATTGGCATTTAATGTGCCCGAAATATGAATTCCAAAAAGATATTCCAGTATTTCTAAATGATTATTCAAATATACATCATTTAAATGCGTATTTATTTTAACAATAGTATATTTCATCTTACAGTTTCATTTTTATAATAAAGTATGTATATTAACAGTAATATACTTAATTTATATCGTATTTTTCAAAAGTTCCAAGCAGATAAATAGCTCTCAATTATTTTTAATTGAATTTAATGCAAGTTTTAAGACTTCTTTTTCCTTTACTAAGAATTCATTTGAAAACTTTTGAAGACCATCATTTTATAAAAGTATATTGTGCCACAGGCTAAAACAAAAACTAAAATGGCACCAAAATATAAAGAATGGAATATATATATATATATATATATATATATATATATATATATATATATATATATATATATATCTATGTATATATATTTATGAATTTATATACGATATGATGCGATTCACAGAATTTCAAAATATGGATGCAAAAAATTACAAAATTTTTATCTTATAATTTTAATTACAATTTTATGATTACTAATATTTATTGAAAAAGTTGGATTAACATCCCCTATAACCATCCACGAAAAATATAGGAAATTTACAATTCCAGGCTTATGAACAGAAATTTTTGAGCTGGGTCCTTATTTCATAAATTGTTGAATATAAAAAACACATTGTGTTATATATTAACATTAATAAAAAAATGCAATAGCATTTTTCTAAAAAATGATATTTTTTACTATATTACTGAAATCTAAGTAATATTTCATAAAACTATATATTGTTTTGCAGTTATGTTCAATTTATAACAAAAGGTGTTTAAATTTTTATTAATAGATGCCTGTCAAAATTATTTTCAAGTCTATATATTTTTTATTTATTTAGAAAAAAATTGCTCAATTATTATAATTATTGATTTATATTAAATTAAATTTATTTTGGTTAAAAGAGAAATATTTCATAATATCATGTTTAGCATTAATAATCTAGATTAATTAAAGAATTATCACTTCTATAAGTTGAAATATAATAAAGTAAATGAGTAATATTCTCAAATCACACCATGAGTCTTAAAAATATATAAAATTCATTAAGAACACTTTACAGCGAAATACTTTTCCTCATTAAAATTTTATGAATGATTGAGTTTACAACAACGATTTTCTTAAAAGTGAGTCTAGAAAAAAAAGTTCACGTACTTGGATTTGCACAAAAATTAAATAATAAAATATATAGGGCTATTTTTAAATGCAAGGATATGTGGGAAGCGAGATATAATACTAGAATATGTTTTGTGAAAACTTAATCTTAAGAACATAATGTATACGAATTTAAGATATTCATTTGCATTAAAAACATAGTATATAAGATTTTTAATTTTAAATTTTAACACGAGTTGTTTCTATGCTGGTATTTTACAGAATGTTTCCAAACAAAAATATCAATTTAAATTTCATTTTTTATTAATATATTCTTATGCATGGTGACGCATTAATATGGGTAAAATCATGTAAGTTTCATTCAAATGGTGCCAATAAAAAAAGGGAAAAATAAATCATTTCCATCATATTTTAAACGAAATGTAAGATAAGTTGCTATATTTAACTACACTTTCACACAAGTAACTTAAATATATCAAAGTATCATCATATATATTATAAATATATATACAGGTATATATAGACCTTTGCAGTAAAAAAGTAATACTTTTATAATAAAATAATATAAAATAACGAATTATGTACAGATTGTTAAGTATTTACTTCTATAAGGTAGATAAACAATTATTTCGCTTTAAAAATGAATTTTAAAATGTAAAACTCTTTAAAATTAGTATTTTCTAAAAAATAAACTATCTTTCGTTTGATATTTTATGGCTACTCAAAAATAGAATTAATTCACGCTGAAATTAATATATTGAAAATACAAGATATCCAAGAAATTATTTTTTCAATTTCTTTAAGCAAAAAGCTCTTTTTGAGACTGTGAAATTCCAAAGAGGGGTAGGGTACTAATCTTTTCTTTTCATTCGTTCATAAAAATCATTTAAATAAACTCTAGTAAAATGCTTTGCAGCTAATGCAATATTGAGATATGATTTTTTCCCAAGGTAAAATAATAATAATAATAATAACCAAAATAATGCTAAAATTAAATTTATCGAAAATGATAATTTTGTATCGTCTAAGCTAATTTGCTAATAACATCTCTTTAATTCTTTAAGTTAATTATGTATTTCTTAACTTTCTTACTGATTTATTGCGATTCTAAATACTTATATTATTAAAATATATTAATTCAGAATGAAAATCATATTTATGACCAAGCAAATAACGGTTGATCAAGGATACTTATCACAATTAAAGATTTATTTAATCGTACATTTAATCAAAAGTTGAAAACAAATGCTGGTTACATTATTTTTGCAATTATTCAATTTTCTATTTAGATATAGTTTAATAGGTATATAAAAATATTGAAAATGTATAAAAATATAGCTGTATATACATATAGATATTTAGACATATTGTCACAATTAGTCTAGTCTGTCACAAATCTAAGAAAATTCAACTCAGTCAGCTATTCAAATTCATTATATTCTCAACCAATTTTAAGTGATATTGTATTTATACTTAAATGCTTACACTGAGTAATACATAATTAAATAATGTCTGATTGACAATGCTTTCTTAATTGAGTTTACCATATCTAAATATCTTATAGAAAGAAAGCTTTTCATATTCTAAATACTTAAGTAAAATAAATGTCCAAGACTTTTTTATAGATTTTGCAGTCACATACATAAATATCATTCTTCCTCTCGTATTTTTTTATATTTTTTCCAAATATATCCAAAAGAGACGTTAAGTAAAATCTTCCAAAATAAATTCTTCCGATTTGTCTAATGCAAGATATCGTAAAAATATTTTTACTTCCATTTGAAAAAGCTTTTAGAGAAAGTATCTAAAAAAATATAATAAAAAAGTATAATAAAAAAGTTAAAATTATGAGCGAAATAAAATATGGCAATAATTCTTACCATTTTTAAGAAGATGACTTGGTATATATATATATATATATATATATATATATATATATATATATATATATATATATATATATATATATATATATATATATATATATATATATATATATATATATATATTTACGCATAAACAACATCTGTCGTTTTAAAAAATAATATTTAAATTAAAATATTATGAAAATATTTACAGTTGTAATTTGTAGCTTCTTGACTGTGTGGTAATCATAATTTTAAGAATTTTTTTTTAAAATGTTAATTACCGGTAACAAATGATATTTTAAATTTAATCTTGTTGAAAGAATTTAGGTTTTACTACTTTCAATACCGTTCTGTTTATAGTTGTAAGAATTTATAAAATTGTATCAATAACTGGTTTAACTTAGATTTTTGACAGAAGTTGGATGTTTCATTAAGGAAATATATATTTAAATATTGAATAATTATATTTCATATCGTTAATTTTAATTAAATTTTCATGGACTCTTAAATATTGTTAAAGTTATATTTTCTGCATAAGATGATTTTTCCCACCAGGGATAATATTTAATTTCAGTTTAACACAAAATTTAAAATCTACATTTTTGTTTTATTTGTAATGTTAAAATGAATTCTCATTACAGCTTATGTTAATTACTATTACTTACCTATGTGGAAAAAGGAATAATATTTAATAATTGTTTTCATTCATATAATGTAATTAGATATGTTGATTTTTGCCATTAAGAATATGATTAGATAAAAAATAATTGAACTTATGTATTCTGTTTGAATAATCTTTATTTTAAAAAAATACAAATGTCAGATGTACATAAAATTTTAAATTTTTTTAATAAATTATAGTTATAATTTTAATGGATTATATAGATTGAAATGTTTCTAAATTAACGAACTGAGATTTTTCCCATTATGAAGAATTTGAATTGATATAATTAAAATATGAAAGAAAATGATATGATAATTTTTATGCAACCTAATATAAAAAGAGAAAATATATCTATTAATCAACATATTCAATACATCCGTGCCTGTTAAATTAAAGATAATAAATAATTATAACTAAAACAATTACTGATATCATATTTCTTGATAATTTTATCTATGGTAAAGAACAAAACAAATGGTTAATTTTATTAATTAACTTGGTTTTCCTTTATCAATATAGTAAACATTTTAGATTGTGCACAATAAAAGTAATAGATAAATTGCGATTAAAATGTTGACGAATAATTTTCTTATTGTAACAGGATGGTATATGATATAAACCAAGGTTATCTGTTTTAAATTTAACATAATACATTGTGAAAACTAGTTAATTAATAGTAACATAATTCAAAGAATTTGCAATTTAGATATATCTTTCAAACGAAACAAATACTTGAATATTTTTAAAAATATTTTCAAAATTCTCATTAGATATTACCAAAAAAGCGTTTTTATCGTATATGCATTAAATTATGTAATACATACTATAAACTATAGCATTCCGTAAATTCGTCTAAGTAGTACAGAATTATTTTATTATATTTTTCATTAATTATTTAGTGCTAAATGTGTTTTATATAATATAATAAACAATGTAAATTAAGTAATTGGGTACTTGCTGTGATTTAAATATTTTTTTCACTGTTATTTTATCTTTTTTTAATCATCGCACATAATGAATTAAATAAATATTTAAGCATTAAAATGATAAAATGTAATTTCGGTTATCAAGTATATTTTAATATTCTTTTTACATTGATAAAAAATATTCTTAATATTCTGAATTTTGATCAGATGAATACTTAAGTTGTTCATATGATAAGCCTTTTTATAATTCTTTTACATAATGAACATAATGAATTAAATAAATATTTAAGCATTAAAATGTTAAAATGTAATTTCGGTTATCAAGTGTATTTTAATATTCTTTTTACATTGATAAAAAATATTCTTAATATTCTGAATTTTGATCAGATGAATACTTAAGTTGTTCATATGATAAGCCTTTTTATAATTCTTTTACATAATGAACATAATGAATTAAATAAATATTTAAGCATTAAAATGTTAAAATGTAATTTCGGTTATCAAGTGTATTTTAATATTCTTTTTACATTGATAAAAAATATTCTTAATATTCTGAATTTTGATCAGATGAATACTTAAGTTGTTCATATGATAAGCCTTTTTATAATTCTTTTATATTATTCATGATATTGTAAGTAAATCTCTTTAATATTCTTAAGGCCCGCAATCACAATTCACATATATAATAGTCTTAACTATTTACTTAATGTGTTTTATTATTTTACAATGAGAGGTAATTGGCAATAGTTGTACACTAAATAAATTTTTATAAATTTTTGTAATCGAAACGTTACTAATGTAATTTATATTTTTATGATTTTAACTCGCAAATTGTAAAATATACATTAATTCGATGATATTATAGGGATTAGAAGAAACAATGTAATACATTGTTTTTTGTTGTAATACATTGAAACAGTGTAATGAAAATGATGAAAATTGTTTATATAAGGCAATAAAGAGGTTTGATGAAAATAAAACTTAAAAATCCTCACAACATTTTTCTAAATTTAATAAAATTTTCTAAATGCTTATAATAAAGCTTAAATTTATATCAGCAAAATAAAATTTTAAATCGTCTCAATGCTTCTAAATATACATATACGGAGGAAAAATTTTAATTTTGTCATTTTTTTTCTTATTTTTTTTATTTTTCAATTATTAACAAGTGCTGAAACTTTTATCAAGATAACGAAATTAAGTTGGAAGTGTTTATTAGTGAAAATATTTTAATTAAAATTTAATATTTTGATTAAAATATTCTTTCTGTATGAATAAATATTAATATTCTCAGTCACTGTTGTGGTATGTCTTAAAACGTGTTGTAAAGTAGACAGTAACTCCTGCTACGGAAATATATTTTTGTTTTATCTTCATGGATTCATCAATATTAATTTAAGTGAGAAACATTTTCGAATAGAAGTAGCCTAGTGATAAGGGTATAGGCCTTGCGTCCGGAATCCTAATGCCGCTAAATACCCATCGAGTACATGCAATATACGTGCTACTTAAATCCGTGGAATCGAAAGTCCTGTGGTCGTCTTTGAGCAGTTACCATGGATGCAGTGATATGAAATAACCTCCTCCCGCTTCAGACCAATGTCAAAATTTAGGGAGTGGATCCTCTGGTGGTGTCCTCTACCGGAATATTTAAGAAAGAGCAAAGACGTACCTTCACCTTTATGGCGCTCTAATTAAAATTGAAAGACGTTTCCTAGTGACTTAAATTTGCATTGCCAAGGCATAGCGAGCTTGGCTTGTCCATGTGTCATAAGTAACAATAACAACATATACTTCACCGTATGATAAACTTAATAGTTATGAATTTAATAAATGTTTTTATAAAACTATCGTCTATAACATTTTAGGCAAAATATATTCAAATATTTTCAACATTCATTTTGATACTAACAATGACGATTATGAAAACAATAGTAGTATTCAAACTTCGGAACTATTGCAATACTTCGTGATATAGAATTTGCCTCTACCTTGTATTGATTTGTCACGACTTGTCAAATGTACGTTCTACAATTCCTTAATTCCCTTTCTTGCATAACTCAATTGATAAAATTAAATTTCTTCTCCATTAGTCCTTTATATAAATAGTTTATAAATAAAAATATCTTCTTATACCACATAATTAAAAACCTACAAAAATAATAAACATAAATAACTTAGCAAACAACATTTGCAGGTACATCTAACTACATCATAAAACAAAGGAAAGATGTTTGATTAGTGCCAAAATTTCTGTCCATAGAATTGTGTCGTTTCTTTTATTCTCTTTGTCAATGTAATATTAAGATGTGGTTGATGAATTCTTGAAATTATCTTCAATTTTAAAGGATTGATCATTAAAGTAAAGTTTTATTAAAATTTCATTGATGTAAACGCTTTGTTCTCCATATTGGTTTGATATATAAAACAAAAAAATCCTTAAAAGAGTTTTTCCGTAAAACATCATTCACATACTACGTTCTTTTTACGTGTGTTTTTGGGGGTATATTGAATTTTAGTGAATTACACAGTTTATTTTTAGGTAGACATTAATTATACTCTAACATTTTTTTTCGGTTATTTACAATATTTTCAATAATAAATATTTTCTATATATTTAAACAATAAATATTTTCCATTATATTTATCTCTTTTCATGTTAAACAGAATATTTTGTTTTTTCGTATCATAACAATGGTTGTTTTGATTTTGAAAGATAATTTAGAAGTACATTTGTCATTTATTGCTGTGACTGTGCCTATAAATCAATGACTTTCATAGTTTTAAACTTGACTTATAATTTTTAAATATAGTTTATAATTTAAAAAGAATAAAACTATTTATTTACAAATGAATCAAAAATGGACATTAACAATGTAAAGTAAGATGAATTTCATATTGTATATTTGGATTCAATTATAAGTTTCATAATTAAAAAAAAATCAAACATTTCATAATTGAATATGCAGCAGTCATGCACACTATAACTGATTTTGTTTCCTTAACACGGTCGCGTTGAAATCCCTAGAATGGTTTGGAAGTGAAAGTTTCAATGGCACTGCTTTAATTTTAATATTATCCCATTTTATTACCATTACTAACGACGCATTTATGAAACCCCTAGTGTATATCAGGGCTTCAACAGACTAGTTCAGGGAATTAGGAAGAATTTAATTTTTTTATTATTCTTTCTATGATTTTTGTATAATTAATCCTCGTGTTTAAAAGGAACCACCGATGTACGAAAAATAAACAGAAAATCACTCTATGATTTTGAAACCTATTTTATATATTTTTATGAAATCCTTCTGTAAACTGTGGAAACACGAAGTTCTATTTACCACTGAGGATGATGAATACGCTGCAAACAAATACACTAAGATAAAACCTTACATTTTGAAACAGAATTCACGTATATGAGTAAATAAATTCAACCATAATTAATTACAATATCATTGAAGTAAAATTTATTATAACAAAGTATATTTTCAGCATAAAAAAATGGTACAACTTTTTAAACTTAAACTATTTATGTTTTGTGATTTTCCTGAATAAAAGAAATACATAAAAATATTATTATATAATTATATTGTATGTAAAATATTTAAAATGTATAAATATATATAAAAATATTATAATATTGTCATAAAGTATTACTTAAAGAATTTATAATTAATTAATTTATTTAATTTATTTATTAATTTAATTATTATTCAATCAATTAATTTTTATATTTAAAATACTTAAAGAATTTTTTAAAAAAAACATTTAAAATTATTAAAGAAATTTTTCATTAGTTTAAAGAATAAAATGTACATTTTATTGCTTTAATTTTAACACCCAATCTGCAACACCCTTCAATGAATGAACGCAATATTTAAATTCAATGTGCGCAACAGTCTGTACATCAGTTTAAGAATCCAAAATTTTTAAACGAAATAAGTCTCTAGGCTTTTCGATAATCCTTCTTTTTGCAAGTGACGCACAATTTCTCCTGTTCTATTTCTCTGATGAGTAGAAGAAAGTACAACGCGATATTGATTAAGAAAAATTTGATATCGTATAAAGTTTCAATCTTGTTCGCTGACTGTCGTCATTTTGTTGGAACAAAGAATTAAAACGAAAATAGTTGGGAAATGGTGACTTCGCCATTTTTATTGCTCCAAAAGGCAAACGTTCCTAGGAAAAGACAACTTAAAAGGAAACCCCCATCCAAAAGAACCAAAAAATATGCTTCGTTCAGCAGTTTTGCCACAAATGTCTAATCAAGAAAAGAGGAAATCTTCTCCTTTCTTTAGTTTTTTTTTCCTTACCATTCCTTATTTATTCCTCTTCTTATCGTAAATTGCATTTCACTGCACATGTTCACCGGTTGCCGGACAACTTAGTGACAGGATAAAGGCAGCATAATAAAACAAATCAGAAGTTCCATGCAGGTATTTGAGAGACAGGATTTAGATTTCATTTCTTTTTTCCGGTGCATTCTATTCCCCTAGTCCCCCTACATTCATGTTTTCGAAAGTTCTCTTATATTTTTCTTTTCCCGTCCTGAAAGATTGCATGAAAAGTGTTTCTAACACATCCCACTTAATAAAATAAAAAGAAAAACTTGATTGTTATCATCTCATGTAATGCAAAAATCAAATTATGTAATATCATTTTATTCCTAATAATTTTCTAAGCATTTTAAGAATAAAGTATATATTTTTGCCTTAGATTTTTATTTATATGCGTGAAGTTTTCAGATATAACAAAAGTATATTTTTATAATATTCAAGCTGATAAATTATATCTAATAAATCAATAATCAATTATTAGTTATTAAAAAGTATCATAAAATTTCATAATACAAGAATGTTATTTTTCTAATCTTATTACTGAAATAACAAATATTAAACGCCGCGTCGTATTTTAAACGATATTTTATTATTATCTATTTTAATAACAAAAATTAAATTATGACATATCATTTTATTCCTAATAAATTACAAAGTATTTTAAGAATAAAGTATTTTTGCATCAAATTTTTGTTTATATACATGTAATTTTTAGATGTAACAAAAGTATATTTTTGTAAAATTCAAATTGCGATAAATTATATCTAATAAATCAATAATCAAATATTATTTATTAGGTAATGAGCATAAAATTTCACAATTCAAGAGTGTTACTTTTCTAAAGTTATTGAAATAACCAACATTAAGTGTCTCGTCATATTTTTAAACAATTATTTTTGAACTGAAAAAGAGAAAGACCTTAAGTAGATATAGATTATAAATATAAATAGGAAACTTTAAATCTATTATATCACGTAATCAAAACATATTAATAAATGAATTACATAATGTATAATTTATCTTTGTAAATCTTTGGTGCTTCTTGTGGTCTTGATTCTGAAAGCTGCATGTCACATTTTTTAACATGTCCCACAAGGGATCATGGACTTTATCAATGCCTACAGTCATCTACAATCTACAGTCAATGTCTAAGATCAAGTGAAATAAGATAATAACAACAATGTTTGTAAATACATTCAGATATGAAACTTTCAGAAAAACATATTATGTTTATGAATTCATTCAAAAATTCCTATATTTGACATCAATATATTGCGTTTAGAAATCTAATATGTGAAATGTGAGGAGTGAGCTAGAGACATGATTCATTTTAAAACTATCCAACTAAAAGAAATTGTGATTGCTTAACTGTACCCGAAACGAGAATTATTTAGAAAATCGTAGAATTTTTGGGGAAAATTTTTAATAGCAAGTACCAAAATTTTCATTGATTTTGTATAATTGGTCTATTAAAGATAATTTTTTTGTAAATAATGGTTGATTTATGGAATACACAACAATTTTTCGAAGACAGCAGAGCAAATGAGATGAAGTATTTAATTTATCATTTAAATTAATTTCAAATATACGAGACAATTGATTACTTTTTACCATGCGAATCATCAAAAAGTGTAAAGTAACATAATGATCGTATTTACTTTATGATTATGTTGCGTTTAACATAATAGTGGCTGTGAGATAAAGTTTAATCATATAGATACTATATATACATATATATTGAATAGATATATATTTTATATTACTTGAAATTGTAAAAATTGGAAATTATAAAATTACAGTACATGTTTGTTTGTCGCTTAACGATAATTTTTTGCACACGAGGGCTAATTAGACCAGGTCCTACTGTTAAAAGTGGATTCCGAACCACTACAAAAGTCCATGCCTAAGGTGGGATTCAAACCCACGACCTGTTGAACCGAAGGCCAGAGCGCTAACCATTTGGCTGCCATCTCCTACAACTGCTGTACAGGAAAATTAAAACCCTTATAGAATTCCATTACAGTTTTTAGTGTACCTAAAATTGTAATTTTTTGTGGATGTGTGAATATATCTTTGAAGACGAATTAACAATTTATTAATTTACAAAATATTACAAATAGACACTGTTAATAATTTTAGAAATGCATTTATGCAACAACATAGGTTAGGTGATGTAATTGTAACAAATAGTGTTTACAAGAAATAATTAAATGTAAGATTCATTCAGCAACTGTAATTTCATTTTTAGCAAATAGTATACTTTGCGAACATTGTAACAAACCAAATACTATCACCAACGTATAATTCATATATATAATACATTTATTAATTATTTTACCTTAAAAATATAACATCTTTTGATGCACATATATTAAGTACTTAAGCTTAAATTATGTTACGTTATAATAGCGGCAATTTATTTCATTTAATATGTAATTTCAATAAATTAGCTGTTCTTTATATGTGAATAGAGGCTATAATGGATATAAGCAGTTACGTTTCTTTTAAATAGTTAAAAACTATTTTTAATAGTTAAAATATTAGAAAAAACGGCTTAATGAATCCAAATACTATCTCAAACTAATTAAGAAATTTCATCTAAAATTCAAATTTTGGAAATTACATAACAGAATAAATGTTTTGCTTAAAAAGTAACAATAGCAAATATGTATTCAAATTTTAAAAATTAAAAGTTTCAAGTAATTATGTTTATTTAAATTACTTATGAAACTGTTATTAGCTGATTTATTTTAGTGTGTACGATTTGTATAATAATATATAGGTTTTATTAAATACTTATACACATTTAATAATACTTAATGTCATTATATTTAAAAAAACGAAATCTATGGCACGGCAGCCCTAGTGGTTATTGTCGCGACTTTCCATCCGGAAGGATGAGGTTCGATTCCCAATGCCGCCAAAGACCCACCGAGTACATGCGACGTACGTGCTCGTTAAATCTGTGGAATCAAAAGTTCTGTGGTCGGTCGTTGAGCAGTTACCATGGGACAAATGGTCTGGAGAAATTTATTCCCCCTTCAGATCAATGCAAAAATTGAGAGAGTAGATCCTCTGGTGATGCCATCTATCGGAGGATTTGAAGAGCAAAATTCCTGTTTATCATCTTCATGGTGCTCTGGTTAAACAAAAGACATCCCAAATTGACTTTAATTCGCAAAGCCGTGTCATAGCGAGCTTGGCTTGTCCAAGTGTCATTAGTAACAACAACATATTTCAAGAGTTTTATTTAAAAGTGAATTGTTTATGAGATTATGAATAAATATTATGATTTATGTATCATAATCACATTATCCTGATTCACGTATATGAATTCATTTACATGAAACTTTAATTGTATATTTCTAATAAAATTAAATTTTAAGACATTATTATAAAGCAAATTTTTATCAAGGAGAAATGTATTTTTTAAGAAATAGTACAATTTATTAGTATCGATAACCAAGACTATATAATATGGTTTTAAAAGCTTAAAATATATAAATAGGATATTATATCACATCAAGAAAAATTATGTGATCGTGCAGAAAATACGTTGATTAACGACTGAATGCTCTTTTTCAAGCAAACAAAAACAATTATATATCTAGTGACAAATGCATATTAAAAAATGTTCGAAGGCTTTATGCTATTCTTTTCATTTGAAAGCACCACTACACCGAAAAACATTAAATTATTAAAAATAAAATTATGAATCATAAGCTTATCATTCTCTGCATTTCTCTCTTAAGATAATTTATTTATTAACAGTAATTAATTTTAGAACTGTGATTTGATTCGTTTCACTTTCTAGTAAAAATCATTTAGATGAAAATTTGCGTCTTATTTCTTGAAGTATTGATGCGAAGTACAAAAAGAGCTTTCGTTTAGTATTTCTGAAGAT
Organism: Latrodectus elegans; assembly: GCA_030067965.1. Taxonomy (NCBI): domain Eukaryota; kingdom Metazoa; phylum Arthropoda; class Arachnida; order Araneae; family Theridiidae; genus Latrodectus; species Latrodectus elegans. Next base: position 56,259,863 of record CM057812.1, read on the forward strand.
ATTTTAATAGTTTACACAGAATTTTAATATTCAACCATTGTTGTCTGTCATTCATGACAAAAATTTCTCATTTTTAGAATAATTTTATTTAATTTATTAAACATATTCACTTTAACTAAAAAAGGAAATATGCTGAGATACCAATACTAATAAGAATCCACTAATACTGAGCAATTATTTATTAGCAAATAATTACATTTATATAATTTAATACGGAGAAATAAAATATATTTTAACACAATACTTAACATTGCAGTGAAATAAATACATAATTTCTACTCAAACGACAATGTTAAAAATTTGTATCATTGAATCTATTTTTCAAAAGACAAATGTTCAATAAAAAGTTCCAAAAATAAAGTAGCATAATTTATGCAATTTTTTCGGAAAAAAAGGATTATTATATAAATAATAAAATACAGGAACTAAATACAACCTGAAATATCTTCTATCCCATATTTGAACAATTTTAATAAAACAACTAAGCACTATTATATTAACACACATTCGTGATACTTGTGGAAATATAACAAAACTTTAAAATTGCCTTCAAGGAAAATACTTTTACAACATTTTTAATCAGAATATAAATTTATGTGTAGTACATAATAATTCTTTTAAAAGGTTATTAAAAAGTAATGTTGCTTATTTTTTATAATATTTCTTTATATTATATTTTTTTTAATTTTTTAAAATATTTATATGATAATTTTTAAATAATGGCATTTTAATTTTTTAAAAAATAAAATATTTATGTATTTTATGCAATTTCCCTGTGACTAACTAAAATTTTTCTTTGTTGTATGATGTTGACAAATGAATAAAACATATCTTAAAAAATTAAATATATTTCTAGATTTAATGAATAACTAAATATACTTTCCACATGATACAAAAGAAATTTTTTATATAAAGTATGTCATTTTGTATAAATTATACTTTTGTTAAATCAAAAATGCAATCAATTTATTTAATTTTAAAAGCTGATTTGAAAACAGCTCTGTGTAATTAGTATCAGTGCTTCTTAAAGTCATTTAGACTCATAAGAAAATTTATTTATAAGGGTAGTTTTTATTTTCTTCATGGAATCCTGAAATCGATTATGTCTGCGGCCAAATTCATTTATTTCTGATAATGTTCCTCCTGCAGAAATTCTTGCAATACAAAAGATAATACTGGGAAAAGAATGTCTAAGAGTAAGTACTTTCTGACGCAGATTATTAATAATGGAATAAGAAAAACTGAATGCTTACCTGTATCATATAAATATGAGTAATAGTCGGAGCGCTACAGCTGAAACATGCATTTAATGGTGGAACATTTAAAAGCCTACTGGAAAACATTAATAAAAATAGAAAAAATAGATTTTTTGAATTATTTTCAGAAATATTAATAAGAAAGCATCATAAATTTCAAGAAATGGACTATGAATGCAATAATGTAAAAAAATAATGCAATAGCAAATGTATGCTTGGTTATATAATTTATTATTTTGATGACTTCCGTGTGTTTACATTAAAAACTTGATTTGTGATAAAGTGCTTTAAATACTCTCATTGTAAAAAAATATATAAATATAAAATAATCAAATACTCAAATTTAAAATGTCCCTCATTAGCACTATTCTATGATAAAGAAAATTACCCTCATTTGCACTATAATCTGATAAAAAAATTACCCTCATTTGCACTATAATCTGATAAAAAAATTACCCTCATTTGCACTAGTTTCTTATAAAACAATTACCCTCATTTGCACTATTCTTTGATAAAAAAATTACCCTCATTTGCACTATTCTCTGATAAAAAATGACTCTCATTTACACTATTCTCTGATAAAAAATTACCCTCATTTGCACTATTCTCTGATAAAAAACTACCTTCATTTGCACTATTCTCTGATAAAAAATTATCCTCATTGTTTGTAAGTAAACCTTTAAGGAAAGAAAATCGTTTTTATGTAAAATAAAACTTTATTAAACATAATAGGTAAGAGTAAAAATAAATGTGTCAGAATTCTATTAATCCTAGTTTAGTTTGTCATTATAAAGATTCTTTGAGATTGCCCAACTTTTTTACAACCAATTTGTGCATTATTAATCATTTCAAAACGCAACAAACATGCACTACCTATGTATGGCAATCACTACCAAATATGGCAATCATTCTTTATATTACGATGTTAGTCCTACGGATAACAATTCAAAATTTTTTTGGAATTTTTAATTTATCTTACATTAAAACATTTTAAGTACCTCGAGTCCTCTCACCCTGTCTTGTGGTCAGTGTGCTTGACTGCGAATAAAGAGGTCATTTGTTGAAATCCCGGTTTGGGCATGAATGGACTTTCTTTCTCTCACTCTTTACCCCGTCTTTGTCCTTTCCGGTATGAATTTGTTGTACAGTGTTGCCTATCATATAAATATGTACTTATAACATATGTATACTGAGGAAGTCAGACTCCACACCAAATTACGGTTCAGGTGCAAAAGAACAACGCACCCCATATGGACAGCCTAGCTGGCACAGGACAACAAATGTCCCATGAAACACAGTGAAAGTATTTATTGAATACAAATCGAACTGGTTATACATTACATGAATCTTTTATTGCGCTGAGATTTCTTTAAAACTGAATGTTTTCTCTAACTTTGAAAATAGCTAAAAACACCGAGACGAAAACAACTTATACATGATTTATTCCTGAAGGGAAAAGTTGACATGTAAATGTTACAATTTAGATTTCACATAAAAATTTAAGAAGCATTAGTTTGATAATGTAATAATTATTTTCTGTCACATTTATGAAATCATACCGGTATATATTAGAGATAAACGTTTAAGGACTTTCTATTTAAACTCAAAAAAATTTATCTTATTAATTTAGAAAATAATTAAAAATGGTTTTACTTTAAAACTATTGCGCTTATATAATTACCTTTTGCAGTTTTAGAATATGAAATATTTTTTAAATAACTTCTGCAATACACACAGTGTTTTTTAATGTTAACAAATAATTGTAATGATCCATGCTTTAATAGTTTGATTCATTTAAGCTTTTTTTGATTATCTTTCTTGAAAAGAAAATAACGAGAATTTACCACCAAAAGATAAGCGAAATGAAGAACCACATATTTAATAAACTATCAAAAGACTGTTTCAGTGTAGTAACATATTTCAAGAGAATAGCACCGCTTCAATAGCGACACCGAAAGTGACGACAATATTCTGAAACTGAACAAAGTATAGAGACTTGCAAATGATAAAAGACGGCTCTTTCTTCGCGAATGTTTCTATGCCTCTCTGATCAATGACAGCTTACACAATATGCTCCCACGATCTTAAAAATCTGAGTAATATGTATGATTATAAACGGGTAGATAAGGAAAAATATTTTCAGTTGAGTTATTGAAGCGTGTATGATGCGTGCTCTTTTGTCCCATGTCTTGTGCATAGTGTAATATCTGCTTGTAACATGACTAGATATAACTATAAAGATATTGACGAATAACGTTTTTCAAACTTCTTATATTCCAAGAAAATCGTATTTTTAATTTTGAAAAATATTTATTTTCAAATACTTTCAATATTGTTATGATATTATATAAAATGTAGATTAATATTTTTAATTTTATTAGTGTTTGTTTATGCGATTCAATGCTTTTGGGAAATCTATTTTTTATAATTATTCATAGTTTTTAATTTATAAAATTGCTTAGGTTTACAAATGTATTAAATGAAACCCAACAAATGAACATTTTAAATTATTAACAAGAAAAACGTATGTTAAATCCTCATATGGATTCGCATTCTATTTGCCAAATGACTGATTGTTTTATTTATCCATAACATCATACAAAAATTTAAGTTATTTTAAAAGAACTCTTATTTTTAAAATAGGAACAAAAATTAAATTTGTTCTAAATAATTTTGATTAATTGAAAATCCAATTGTGTTTACTTTTTTAATCCTTAAGCCAAATTTCAAATTCCTTGCATAATTTTAACAATAATAATAATTCTTTTGCAAAACCAATAATATGTAATATAATATTTGGTCCAATAATATAAAGCAAAACAAATTGTTCCTCATATAAAAAAATTAAACCTCTTCATTGTAAAATATTCTAAATGGTTTTAAAGAATAATATAGATTTTTGTTATAAGGAAATGATGATATACAATTTTGCTTAATAATATTTTACTGTATCTTTTTGAGAAATTCCTTTCATGTTTTAAAAATACTTGGGAGAAAAGTTTAATACATATGGGTTAGTAAGTTCACCGAACAGTAACATAAAGTATAGATTTGGTAAAAATATTCGTAAGCAAATTCCAAATAGTCACTTTAAAATGGAGCAAAATAAATAGTTAAAAGAATTGTGTAATTTCTATTCTTTGAATTATAAAGAAATTTTCTAATACACATATCTAGAAATAAAATTTCAAAAGATAAAAGGAAATTGATTTCAAGAAAATGAAAAACTATTAAGTTTTTAAAAGTCTTTTTATAAGCGGCTCATCTAGAAGACTAAAATTTTAGCATATTCCAAAAGTTAATTAACTTTCGCTAAACTTAACCATATTGGAGTTATGTACAAAATCGTGCAATTATTGAAAACCAATTTATTTAGAAGGTGAGCTACATGATATCTAACTTCCTTCGAATTTCAATCAAAACCAGCGTTCTTTCAATAAACTGAGACATAACTTCTTGTAATTTAAGCGCTGTTTTTTTAGCTAAGCTTTCGTTTATTGATTGAAAAGAGCGCAGTATAAGCACGATACATTTTGTGTTTATTTATTTATTACTCACATTAAGATAACTAAATAAAACCTGCATCTTTGAATAAATGCGTGTATTAATTTTAATGAAAATAACGAATTAAGATATTGTATAATTAATACATATTTATCTCATCTTGAACAATTATTTAACATGCAAATTATTATTCAAAAAGGTTACGTATGATTATTTTAAAATGATTACTTTTAAAAATAAGAAAAAATTAGTATTTCACAACATTAACACTTTCACTGAAGGTCAATTAATTTTAACATGCGTGTCTCAATTATCTGTGTAATTTCAATGTAAAATGCTCTATAAGAACACTTATTATTATAAACAAAATTTTAAAAGAGTTATTTTTAAAAAAATTAACACATAGATACGTTTTATAATTAGAAAATCACCATTGTAATTAAATTATATATTTTCTTTTTGCTTTTCATTAGCTTGTCTTAAACGAAACTTCAAAAAAGAATTAAGACATTTACCTCTAGAATAGTCAACAAAAATTTATATTAATTTTTATAATGCTATGTATTTCTTAAATAATATTTCGCTCAAAATCTAAGAGCAGAAATATGTGATTATTTTGGTATTCAATATTTTGCAAATTTTTCTTCTAACTTTTAGAAAGTTTATTTCTAAAAATGTGAACGTTTTCTTAATACTAAAAAAATTGTAATATAATGAAAGAACTCGAATGCTTTGCATCACTTTATATGGAATTATATTTTGTTAATTGAATATCAGTGTCACAAATAAATTTTAAAAGTTTTATGGCAGGCTATTGTAACATAAAAAGCAATAAGTTTATTTGAAAATATTCAATAATATTGCTTACCACATATTTTTAAACAAAATATGCTTTCGCTAAAAAAGAATATTAAATTTATTAAATACATGTGAAAAATGAATTTTTCAATTTAAATTTTTTTAAATCCATAAAATGGTTACTTCGTGACTAGAAACTAATTTATGGTATGTAAGATATTTCACTTAATAAACTAGCCATAGAATAAACTTGCTTTCAAAATATTGTTACTTAATAGTAAACATACTGAAAAATATATTTAAATATAAAACTACTCAAAAATATTCTATTTTAATTTTTCTTGATGATACACGGAGTAAATGCACTCGTTAACAAAACTACTTTCTTGTATTAGAAAAAAGATTTTTGTCTCCTGAGTCAGAACATCATATTTTTTCAAATATTTTTCTTCTAATATACAATTCCATTAGAAAAATTTTATTCATAATACATTTTACTAACAATTTAAGGATTATTCATCTAATTATATTTTTTCTTTATCATGGCATAAATGCGAGAGTAATTCAAAGATTTTTTTTTTAAATATACTTGTACATAACTTATATAAATATATTTTTTCATTATGCAAATAAGTTGTTTATATAGAGGCGAGAGTAACTCAAAGATTTTTTTTTAAATATACTTGTACATAACTTATATAAATATATTTTTTCATTATGCAAATAAGTTGTTTATATAGAAATAGTTATTGATATTTTTAGTGGGGATAGCAAACATGAAGCAAAAGAGACTTTTAGATCATATTAACTATAAGCTTTATACTATCGTGTTCGTAATATGTAATATTATAATATTGTGTATATATATATATTATATATATATATATATATATATATGTATATATATATATATATATATATATATATATATATATATATATATATATATATATATATATGTATATATATATATATATATATATATATATATATATATATATATATATATATATATATATATATATATATATATATATATATATATATATATATATATATATATATATATATAATATGTATATATATATATATATATATATATATATATATATATATATATATATATATATATATATATATATATATATATGTATATATATATATATATATATATATATATATATATATATATATATATATATATATATATATATATATATATATGTATATATATATATATATATATATATATATATATATATATATATATATATATATATATATATATATATATATATATATATATATATATATATATATATATATATATATATATATATATATATATATATATATATATATATATATATATATATATATATATATATATATATATATATATATATATATATATATATATATATATACTATATATATATGTATTAACTATTTAACAAAAATGAGTTCATTGATTAATATGCAGATTATTCAATCAATTGTTTTAATTATTATTTCCTCTCAAACTCAAAGGAGTCAACTTCATAATGCCAATTATGTGCCTCAATATCATGATATTAAATGTGGGTCCTTATCAAAATTGGGCGATAGAATCCTTTATAATTAATTCAAGGTCTTTTGATACATCTTTTGATCAAAAGTCAAGGCGGATATATAGGACAGTAAGTTTTCTCTTGGGATTATTAATAAAAGGAGTAGATGTCCGTTTCTCCTCCTTTCTTCCTTGAATTAATTAATCTCATGAGACGTTTCAAGTCATCAAATGATAGAGGTTTAGTCATGTTTAAGTCTTTCCTGAGCAGTATCCCAGACTCTGAAATTAATCGGGATATTAAAAGTGTAATTAAATATTTTTTGAAGGAATTAAGATATCGATATCACTTTGAATCAACTTTATGCCTCGAAAACATTTTAAATTTAGGAATTCAATAGTTATTTTAAAAGCTGAATTACAGGGGAAAATGATTTTGATTTATATTTCTCACTACATGGAATAAATATTATGTTTTGTAGCTTTAAATTTATAAACTAAACTGAAACATATGATGTATTCTTTTTGAGTTAAAGATTAAGATATAAATTAAATAAGAATTAAAATAATTGTATGAATATAAATAAAGGATAAGTAATACCAAATATTTAAAGGTAAAAATATTTGATAATAATGCATTAAATATGGAAATTTTGAATCAAAATAACCATGTATTATTCAATATTTCTTGGTAATAAACAATAGGAGTCCAATAAAACTGCCGTACTTTAATTTTTTTTAATATGTATTAAAAATATTCCAGAGGGAAGAATGTGAAATTAAATAATTTATATTTTTCTGATTCTTATTATTCTGATTATATAATTTATATTTCACTGATTTTTATTATGATATTTTAGTGATTATAAAATATTTTTATTGTTGTTGTCGTTTGCCAGATAGGCTGGCATTATGGGGTGCGCTGTTCCACTTTTCCAACTGAACCATATTTCGGTATGGATTCCGTTTATAGAGTAACCAATAATTCAGAACTCATTTCTATATGGAAAGACAGGATAGATAGATAAAGAAAGTGCATCCATGCCCGAACCGGGATTCGAATCCAGAGCCTCCTTATCCACAGTTAATCACGCTGATCACTAGACAAGTTGAGTGACATTTCTTATTCTATATATGCTTATACAATGAGTAATTTAATCATCTGAAATAAATTTGATTAAGTTTCTATTCAAAAAATAAAACTAAATAATACATCAACTATCAAATTTGTCAGATAGTTTTAAATATAGTTTTTCCAGATACTTCTCATTTCTAGATAATTTTTTAGCGAATAATGTTAGCAATTACAAGATAACAAATTTTTAATTCTAACACTATTTTAAATAACTTACATTACTCATATTATCTTATAGATGATAATAAAAGTTAAATATTTTATTTTCATTGTGTGTTTGAAAATTCTTATTAAACCATTCATTGATTACAATATACAAAATAAATATTGATTAAAAAACATCATTATAAGGTAATATATATGCTCATATTTTGACAAATAATTCATTAATTATATACAGCTTAATAAGTCAGAATAAAATAAAAGTATCATACTAGTATATCCTTATATGGATGCAGTACATGCAAAAATTAATTTATTATATAAATTATTATATTACACACACGTAATTAATGGAGTAGTGTGTATGGAAAATTACTTAATATGTTTCCCTGCAATTCACGAAATAATTAAGCTTCTTAATTTGAAACTTTATTCATTAATAAGGATATGTCATTAAATAAAATATCTCTAAAAAATTATTTCCAGTATTTTCAGGCACATTAATCTTGCTTGACACTTGGAAAACCACTTTGGGACACCTTTTCAAAATAAAACTTACTATATTTCCTCGTACATCAAAAACCAAAATAGTGGAGAGAATAAAATCTCTAGAATTATTTACAGTAACGGGACTACTAAGCTCAGCTGGTCTTATTGCTTCGCCGGGATTCGTGTTTAGCTCCTTCAATTATATAACTACTCCCATGGGAATAGAAGCTCAGTCTTCAATTGCCTGATCCACGCAAGCATAAAGCGCTCTCAAACTGTTTCGTACCACCGCTTTTCTATTCCACAGGGTTCAATCAAACTTTATAGCTATATCCAGGTACCCCAGTGCTAAAGGGAAGAAGACATTTCGTTGAAACCTTAATAGAAAATTGCGTCGTCTAAGCTTTAATTTTAATTGACCGCTGGATCTCTTTATAATTTCCTTTGTAGTGTCTAACAATTACTTTTGAAAATATTCGCAAAGTGTTAAAATTTGATTTCAAGTGAAGTTGTTAGATTATAACATTTAATTTGATTTATGACTGGGAAATATATATATATATATATATATATATATATAATATATATATATATATATATATATATATATATATATATATATATATATATATATATATATATATATATAATATATATATATATATATATTCCAGTATAGGCATAATACTTACATGTTAAATTATACATTTATTTTAAATTTCAATGCAAATGTACAAGCAAGTATACAAATAACTTGCATTTAAAAAGATTAACTAAAAGTCAATTACATAATAAGATACTTTTATAGAAACTATTTCGAAATAATTTGTAAGCGGTAATGTGCGCGTGCAGAAACTAATGAAATTGTTCCGATTGGTGTGTGTTTCCTCTTCAGATAATCCATATTCAAATTCATATATAACTTTTTTTTTATTTATCGCAAACACTGGTTCTTATTAATCATAGCAATTTTTCATTATGTTGCTATTTAAAAAAGTTTAAGACAATTTTTAAGAAGTCCATCAATACGAAAACAGTGATACAAATATAAAATTCAAAAAATTAATCAGATAATTTTTCGACTCATTTCAAAATGTGGATATAATTATTTAATAAAATAAATATATTACGCAATTTTATCCACATTATTTTCCTCATTCTTTTGAAAAATTTATTTTGAAAAAATCTGTGTTTATAATTTCTTGATATTTTAAATAAACAGTCTAAATTTTTTTTATTTTTTTAATTATAGAAATTTAGTTTTTACAAGCCATGGTCATTAAATAATAATAGAATAAAAACCATTATTTACGAGTTCTTTGCAGTTTTTAATATGTTAAAACTTATGTTGATAAAATAAAATAATAAAAAAAACAAAACTGCCTTTTTACACTATTAAGCTTCTTATGTCTTTAAATTTAATTGTTTCCCATGCATAAATTTTTCGAATTTTCTCTATGTACAAACAAAGTTCATTATGAGGATATAAATAGTGTATCAGTACCTAATTTAAAGGATTTTTCATGGAAGTATCTGCGATCATTTTAAACAATATTTATTCTTCCTTCCTAATCTAAACAAAATTCATTTTCCTATTAAATGTTCAACGCAGAAGATAAAGAAACGTTATTAAATGTAGAAATACGAAATCAATAATTTAAAAAAAAGAATGGATATGCAATTGTAAAAAACCATCCACTTATATTTTCATAGTAATACCAAAACACTGTTTATTGACCACAAAAAGCCAATATCAATATTAATTGAAATACTAAATAGATGCTTGCTTAATTAGATGGTAAATAAATTTATGTTAATAAAATCTAGAAGAAATTGTAAAGTACATCCTATATTGCTTAAATAAATGCTAGCATTTAAGTAAAGTTGTCTCATTTTATAAGGGCCAATTGCAAAATGAAATGAATTTATTTACTTTTAAGTGACTCATTTCATAGGAGAAAAAAAAACATTTTGCAATTACTCAAAATAGCCTTTTCTCTAATCATTTTACACATGAAACATTAAAATTAAAAGAGCATAAATTTGCTTTTCTTCGTTAAAGTCATTAAATTAAACAGAAGACCAAGAAAAAGACTCCATGCCTGAAAAAAAGAAAAGAAAATAAAGTATGCATATACTTCAAGCCACAGTGTTGGCATCGTCGATATTCCGATATCGAAATCGTTATCGGAGCTTTTCTGAAAGAATCTTCTGTCTCTAATTGGTCTTCGGGTGGAAGTGACGTCTTTTGAAATATCATGTGATTGATGTGATTTGCGTGAAGGGGGTTTACAGTAAAGAATCTGAATCTAGCAGTTTGTCTCTATTACTGTATTCAGAAGTTCATTTCTCGTCCTTCGCATTATCGACGAAGAGCTATTTTTCTGAAAGGTTCAATCTCTTTCCTCTGTGTCTCATTTTCTTAATAAATTTACTAACGATATTGATTATATGCCCCTTCTATGTAAATTTTGAACCGTTTTGGAAAAGGTTGTCTCACGAAACTATCGACAAATGTTCCAGCTAAAATGCTCATAGTTATTTGGAAAGAATGTATTTCAGGGATTTTTAAGAATGATACAGCTGCTCTAATTTAAGTTTAGATGACTTATTTAGATGATAAATTACTCTACGTACAGGTAAATTATGATAATCCAAAAAAAGTAATTTTTTATTCCATGAAAAATTGCGTTTAATAAAATATCTAAACAAATTTATGTAACACTTTTTGGGCAGTTTTCAAATTGATGAGAAATGTGTCTACATTAAATTTAAAACCATAATAACATTTGAATCATCAAATAAAACTCAACTAAATGCATGTCATATAAATTTTCATTTAAACTATTGACTATATTTGTCACCAGCTCTTAGGAAGTCTTAGTAAATTTTATCATGAATTATTTTAAATTTATAAAGGTACTTTTGTTTCTAAAAGTATACGATTTAAAAAGAACTTAATTAATTATAAACAAGTGAAATAAAAATTCAATACTAAAAATGAATATGGTATAAAAGAACAAAAATTTATTTTCAAATACATGCATCTGTGCATTACTATACTATTAAAACTTATATATTCTACCATTGCAGCACGAAGAAAATCATCAATAGTGACATAAGCATGCATTGAACGTTTCACCCATGCTTTTGTTAATTCATGTTATAATAAATGTAATTTAACTGTTTTAGTTATATATATATATATATATATATATATATATATATATATATATATATATATATATATATATATATATATATATATATATATATATATATATATATATATATATATATATATATATATTATATATATATATATATATATATATATATATATATTATATATATATATATATATATATATATATATATATATATATATATATATATATATATATATATATATATATATATATATATATATATATATATATATATATATATATATATATATATATAATATATATATATATATATATATATTATATATATATATATATATATATATATATATATATATATATATATATATATATATATATATATATATATATATATATAATATATATATATATTATATATATATATTATATATATATATATATATATATATATATATATATATATATATATATATATATATAGAGATATATAATATATATATATATATATATAATATATATATATATATATATATATATATATATATATATATATATATATATATATATAATATATATATATATATATATATATATTATATATATATATATATATATATATATATATATATATATATAAATTTATCTACATCAATAAGAAAAAATTTGAGATATGCCTTTAAATATAGCATTGTATTGATCAAAATTTATAGATCCTCCACTTAGAATTTTATTAATTGAGTATCTAAAATAATATCAATATAGTCTGTAGCTGTATGTCCAGCAGAATTATTTACTATTGTTAGAGACTTTACAGGAACAGCTTATGTTTTACATATATTTGCATTACTACCGAATTTGTTATAATTTAAAAAACATTTTTTACAATTTTTGATTTCCTAAATTTTGAAAAGAGTTCTAACGATATTTATACTTGATATAAAACTTTAATTAAAAAAATGATAATAATTTAAAATCTGAGTTTTTAAATATTTTTATTGTATTAAAAAAACATTTTATTAATAATTCTTATATTCATAATAAAATAAATGGTTCAATATTAAAGTAAATAAATTATATTTCTTGGAATTCTAATATTTTAATTAAAATATATAAAATCGCATTTTTAATCAATTAAATAGATTACATAAGATATATAATAATATAAAGTTCGGTAAAAATATTATGCTAAATAATAATATTCCAAAAATTGTATACTATTTTACTAGTAGATCCCTGCTTATACGATTGAAATAAGACATATTTCTAAACTTCAGAGGAGTCATCCTAGCCTTGAAGAATCATGAAAATGCTATTAATGTTTACATTTAGTCATTTTATCCTAACTTTACTCTGTATGCTTTGGAATTTTAAATAAAATGAATTTTACTTTCGCAGCACTTGACATTCTCCCCATATTTACTTATATACTAATTGTTAACAATCAATTTTACATTTTGGACTTGTCAATATTATGCTGTTTAATTTTTGATTGGATTTTGAGATATAATATCTTCAGTTTAGACTACTTCCTTTGGTCACAGCAGAAAACCAATACTTTCTACCACCATAATTATGTGTGTGTGTGTGTGTGTGTGTGTGTGTGTGTGTGTGTGTGTGTGTGTGTGTGTGTGTGTGTGTGTGTGTGTGTGTGTGTGTGTGTGTGTGTGTGTGTGTGTGTGTGTAAAAATATGTATATATATTTATATATATATATATATATATATATATATACAAGATAAAAAAACACTTTAAAAACAATTAAATACCAATATGCTGCTTTATTGAAAAATTAAGCAAAATATAAATTTTTATGAACTGTGATGTGATTTCTGGATTTTTTGTTCATAAAAATAAGTTAAATATACATTTCTATGAAATGGGTTAAAACTCATCTATTACATTTAAAAAGTAGTTTATTGGACTAAAAATGAAATCTTGACTAAACCTCTAGAATCATAGCTGTCCCATTTCTTAGCCATCAAAAGAAGAGTTCTATATATTTAATATTTTTTTGACTAATTCCTTGTGTAACAAACGAACTTTGCCTTTGGTATGATTCCTCATTGTGTTGATATCATGAAACATAAATTTATACTTCTTCATTAATGTTATAGATGTTTCTTCCTTCAGGTTTTTCTCTATCCATCGCTCTTTTTTTTCGTAAATGTTCAACAATTAATTTAATTGCTTAATCTTCAATGTTTTTCGTCATAGCGTCAAGTTTTAGAATTGAAATTTTTAAGAAACGATCATTTAATTTCCTGTGTTCTAAGCTTTTCTATAACAGACAATATAAAAATGCAGAAAAAAATAAATAACGCTATTTATTCTTCTCTTATCACACTAAAAAGAACAACTTTCTCATTAGAAAATGATCTTCTATCAGAAAATGGCTTGCCTATTGTATTTATATCTTGTATTATTTTCTTGTACTTCTTTACTGGAAAGCTCAGAACATAGGTAATTTAACAATTACCAACCAATGATGTATAATGTTTTTTTCTTCATACTGCGATGCATTATTATTTGCCAGAACCTCTCTTTTCATATCTTTTTCCTCAATCTCAATTCATTTACATTTCAAACTATCATTGCAGATATATAATAATTTACATATGTCCCCTTAAAAAATTTTTATATACTGTATTACTTTTGATTCATGAAATATATTTAGAGCAATTTTATTTCCATAAACAAATGAATACCTTTAAAATATGTTTGCGAATATCAAAGAGAAAAAAATGCTATTTACGGATTTCATTGAGTTTTTCAATGAGCATAACTCTTCAAAGTTAAGTTTCATTTTTACATATTAATTTCCATGTCTGTTTTTTTTAACTCTCTATTTTCATACATTTTTAAGTTTTAATTTTTTTTCTTGGTAAACAGATTCAAATATTTAGTTAATTGAAAATATACGAAGCTATATAAAGGCACAGTTTTTTCGTCATTTTACTTTTAACAACACTTCATGAGATTTAATTAAATGAAATCAAAATAGAATTTCCAATTCTAAGCTCTGAATACCTTTAAGAAATTTTTACTTACAGATATTTTTCTTTCAATTAAAAAAAAGTAGCATGAACCGTTAAAATTAAGTTTTAATACTATCAATTAAAATTAAACTGAGAAGGAAATGTAAAAAATAAATATCCAATGCTGAAATTGATGAAGATTAAGCGTTATGCACACCCTCGTAAAGTGATTTTCTTCTTTATTTCTTTAAGCCTGAAACTAAGATTAAAACATGTAAAAAATGGTAAATTCATTATGAATAAGTTCTTTTTCAGTTTGGATAAGATATCAATTATAAATTAATGACTTTTTTTAACATATCATAGTTTAATTACATTTTTCTCTTAGAGTTTAATTTTTAAGAGTCTACAGTATAAGTTGAGAAGTCATGGAACTGAAATATCTCAGAAGAATAAATTAGTTAATATAAACTCTGAATAAATACATCTTAATTATTTTTTAAATAAATACATTTGTGTGTGTGTTCGTTCATAGATTGATAACTTTATTAACAATAAAGAGAAAATTAATTGTGTTCCAGATTGTTTCTAAATTAATAACAGGAATTTAAAACTTTGTAGTAGTTATTAAGTAAAACTTAAAATCATAATTAATTCGTAAAAAAAAAACAGTATTCGTATAAATTTGTAAATGTTCAATATGAGCATTTTTTATCACATGACACATATCAAGTTGAAAATATAATTCTCCTTAAACATTTTTTAGTATTTGTAATTAAATTATTGAAAACTATTGACTCTATCCTTTTCCTTAGGTCTGGTAGTTCAGTTGATATTGAAGGCAAATACACTCTATCCTTTATGAACCTCACAGGTGGAAATCGTAGGGTGTGAGATAGATAGAGCGTGGAGGCCATGCGAAATTATAATTGATATTGCAGATGGCAAAACTTAATTTTAAATTATTTATAATATTCAAGCATATACGTTAATAATATAACATATAATGATACATTTTATCATAATTTAACTCATGTTATAGCTTTGTATATTTAATGTTCTTGTATGTGTGTTATATTACTATCTTTATTATCTTGAAACTACCACGGTCTTTGAAAATGTTAGAAATAAAGCATATGATGCTACATTTGAGTGTGTCAATCAAGTTAAAATATTTTTATTTAGTACAAAGTTACAAACACATATTGATGCTAACCTGTCTCACAAAATAAAATGTTTTCTCTTCTTAATAATTTGAATTTTAATGAAAATTTGTATTGATATAGGATAATATTCAGCAGGTACATATTTCTAAGTTATTTATAAAAATAACTGTGGAAGTGCCTGCAATGTATAAAGATCATAAATGAGATTTTTCTTGCTGTTGTCAAAAAGTCTGCTATAAAGTTTATTTTTTTGAATTTTTGATAAAACAATAATCATTAAATAAATGATATGATTTTTTTTCTTTAGAAACAAAAAAAGAGTAAGCCAAAATATTTTATAATTTTTTTCGACTTTATTTTTTAATGCGTAGAATACGGAAATTTATTAATGTACTGTAAAAATAAAAAGTAATTTTTATAACTAATGTTTTGAACTAAATATTCAAAAATTTCTTCTAAATGCGTATTAAAAAAATTATGCTTATTTTATCCTGCACATCTTGAATATTGTTTAAAATTCAAATTTTGGATTAAATCATTATTAAAGATTAAAACTTGTTTCTTTAATTGATAACCATCGGGTAGTTTTTTGATTAATTTTTCCATTATTTTCGTAAAATAAGAAATGTATTTAAGACTTAAAACCTAGAAAAGATGAATGCAAAAAATGACTAAAAATGTTTTATTTGACACAAAATGTAACAATATTTTAAATAAAAAAAATCAACACTGAAAATAGTACAAATTTTTATGACATAAAATGAAATTTAAATTTAAACAATCAAAATAAGGGTGTTACTACTGAGCGGAAGCACTCATCATAATTTACAATATTTGACCTCCTCTTAAATGAGATGATTAATTAAAACGAAATCAAATAAACACATGTATTTCAGTGAAGCAGCTTACAAACCTGAGAAAGTGGGAGACATTGTATTCTCCCTTCATCGATTTGGGTTCCAAAATGTGTGTACACAAATAGTGAAATATCTCTATGGTTTTTGTTAACTCTGCGAATTAGAGAGTTCCATGTGTGAAGTGTCATCTTTCTTCCTCTCCAGGCAGTTGTGGATGACAGCGCTAATGAGTCTACATTATTATTACACAATCTAGTGAAAAGTGGTACCAACACTGACCTGTACAATCAACAACTCTATTCTGAAATTGTATTGCAGTTAAATGAATCCTTTGTAGATTTGTAAATTGATATGATAGTTCAAAGAAAGTCTTACATAAACCACAATGCCACTACATTGAACTGATTGCACTAAGGAATGTTGAGAGAAGTTCTGCACTTAATTTATGGCTTTGTTGCTTAAACGTAATCAGAAGTCAATATGTATGAATTATTTCTATTCGAATAAATATATCTTTGTTTTCATGTGTTAATGTTTGTATTATTTTTGTGACTTTTTTATAATTTATGTTTATATATATATATATATATATATATATATATATATATATATATATATATATATATATATATATAAAGTTAAAACTAACATAAAATTTCTATTAAAATCGTAATATTTTTTAGTCTTTCGTAAACATCTCTAAACTTCCATTCAAAAATTTTTAAACTCTTTAAATAACCAACACAGAGGCATTACATTCTCATAAACGTTTCAGTAATAAATGATATGGGATAAATTGTAGTGAGGAGTACCACTTGCCGTTAACTTAATAACGGCTGTGTTTGTGAGAAACGTGACGAGGAAGATGATGCAGAAAAAAATGCAGTGATGAACCTTAAATACGCCTTAATAGATGAAGCAATTTATAAGGAGAATAAAAAATCCCTTTAACCTATAAAGAACTTCTCTTGTTAAATGCAACGTGAAAAATATTTTATTGGACATCCTTCTTGGAATTTTTCTCTCTCATTCCTAATTTCAAAAATATGGCAGAGTTCAATTTCTGAAAGCTAACTTGTTTTATACTGCTTTCACTTCTCGTGTGCTACAGAACACCATTTATTATTTTTGGCCATATATTTTCATTTCGTTTTGTATTAGGATTAAGTTTTTGAATCAAAAGTGTGTTTTACAATGACTTAGAAATTCAATCCTGTCTTTACATGCTAAATAGTCATTTCTGCGTAACCGAATATGAGATAAGTGCATATATTTCTTAATAGCTGAAAAATATTTCATCAATGATACTTACTATTTGAAGATCAAATTGAAAAAAGAAAACAAAATGTGGTGTTATGAAAAAAACTGTCTGTTTTGAATGCAATTTTACTAAATTAATTATGTTTCATATGCTTGAAAAATAGGAATATATATTGGCTGCAATTTTTTGAAGTATATCATTCCCAAGAAATATACTTTGGAAATTTTTTAATTTAATATTGATTATACTGTAAATACTCACTATAAAGAGAATCAAATCTTTCGAAAACAAATAACGCAAAATTTCATTCTCTCATTTCATTTTAAATAATATTTCAATCACAAAATTCTTAACGAGTTTCTAAATGAAAAACGAATCTTCTCTATTCATTGTTAAAAATAATTTTTTAAATTTATGTTTGAGTTACTTAATTAAAGTTTTAGACCGTGATCTGTTGATCCATCATTGATGTTGACATATTGCAGTTTTCAGTAGGATTTATCCAAAGCATTAGGGATAAAAAGATTATCTACGAGTAATAAATCAAAAATTCGTAATAAACCAAAAACTGACATCGCCTAGACAATCAAAACCTGTATATATGATTATATCTGTAGTTGTCCTCTTAACACACACACACATAAGGGATATTAGGAAAAAGAACAGATATTTTTCTTTTTGACATTTTTAATAGATTTTAACAAATTTCAACTGTGGAAATTTATTTTTAATAATACATAGAATAACGTATAATGAAATATTAACTATAAATCGCCGGTTTTTATTATAATTTTGTTGAATGGAAAGAAAGTTCGTGTGGTAGAAAATGTTCTTATTTAGAAGTCAATCTAAAGGAAATTAACAATTTCAGTTTTTATTAAAATTTAAAAAAAACATCCACTTAGCAAATATATCCAAAAAACTATAAGTAGGTATAGAGTAATGATAGAATAAATAAACTAACACGCAAAAGATCATTGTTGTCAGAATATAAATATACTTCTAAAACTAAATATAGAAAAAGTAATATTTTCTTAGGACAACCACGCGACAAGTTCCAAAATTTTCAAAATAAAATGCAAAAATCGAAAATTGCATTAAGGGTTTCTACTTTTTTTGTCTTTTTTTGCATTTTTATAAGCATAATTTTTTAGATTATAAGTTTGAGCAAAACTTTTATCTTACGTAAAAAGTTGAAAATAACCAAGCAATTATTTTAGGCCTAATATGATGTTTGCAGAAAATAATGAAAATCATTGGATGATAATAAAACTATACTAAAAAGTGCAAATATTCTCTTTTATAATAAATTAATTTTAATTGAAGGATTTTGAAGTTAGATTTATTGCTTGGGAATATGATGAATCCCTTTCTTAATTTATAAAGTTGTGTTTTAAACAAATTATACCTAGGCAGATATTAACAACACTCAATTATTATGCAATGATTCATAGAGAAATTATTTGGAATGCATGACAGTCAAAATATAGAGGCAGTATTTTTTATATAAGCGATGAGAAAGTATAGATACTCAAAAATGAATACAATGCGTATAATATGGAATGAAGCAAAAATGTTTTTTTTTCAGTTTATAATACGGCTACACATCAATGTCTGTCCTAAAGGAAGAATAACAATCAGATATTTCATAATATTGGATGTATCCTCCCTTACTGCAGCGTTAACCTTGCACTAAATTCCCATATTCAGTACCAAAATGTACAACATTTCTGGAAGAAATCTCAATCCTCAATCAGCATTGATTTTAAAATTTTCTCAACAAGCGAAAGGCAGCTTAATTTTAATCTATAACGTCTCCCAATCATGTTTTATGGGATTTAAAACACTGGAGATTACACTGTCAGTCCATTCTTATTCTATATCTATTCTTTCCAGTAGACAATGCATAGCAAGATTCCTGTATGGTTGTGCATTGTCATAATTTAAAACGAAATATACTTGCGCCATTGACACTTTGTAACATACAAACATGAGAAAAGACAACCTTCTAACAATAGTGATATCCTGTTGTAAAATCCCAGTTGAAAATGAGGTGCTTAATTTGCACCATCAGCTTAATACTTTAATAGACGACAACTTAAAGACCACCATAAAAAAAAAATTCTATGCTGTTATTAATATGAAACCAAGTCTTGACCTCTCCCGAAATCAACTAGTGTTGATAATCACTTGTGACTCTAAAAAGGCTCTCATCCATAAAAAAATGCATTCCACTCATGCGACGTCCCGTTTATGTGCTCTATCATTACACTAAATAATGACACAGACAATGATGTTTCATAAAGAAGTAGAATACCTTTGAAAAGGTGCCTGGGCACAGTAAACCAAGACAATTCTCATCTCTTCGCTATATACTCTTTCTGTTCAAAGGAGTTTACTGACTGGTTTTGGGTATTTTTCGAATGCTGGATGATCATCTCCTGCATCGTTTTCCTCATAAGGCCATCAACAATCTTTTTAATAGCGAGCGTTTTTTCAATACACATATGTTCATTTTGACGTTTAGTTCCAAATACTTGAATAACCCTAATTTTTCAGCTGAATCCCACTTTCATTGTAATGGTCAGCAGAACCTTTGGTTTGATATGCTTTTCAAGCACCCAAAAAATAATTGTTGATTCTAAACTTTAGAGATATATGGTCATACTCATACCATTCTGCCAGTTTCACGGTCATTTTTCCGCATGTTATATTACTTGTTGATTTCATCTAAGCATATTTCATAAAATAATTCACTTGCATACGCAGCGAGCGAATTCTTTAAATATGTCTCTAGTGTTTCTTTTATCAAAGTCTTGCGAGCCAAATGCAAGCATTTTTTTAATACACATATGCTCATTATGACGTTTAGTTCCACATACTTGAATAAGCCTAATATTTCAGCTGAATCCCACATTCATTGTAATGGTCAGCAGAAAACAGACTTCTTATTAAATTCCATGGCTACATTCTGAAAAGTTATATTGTCACTTAAATTAAAAGAGCATAACATATTTTATAGAAATTTAATAAATATGAAGATAGAAGTTCCATTTATAGAGACTATTATATCATTTAAATGAATGAATAATGTGAAAAAAAAATTTAATATACAAAATTTTAACACGGCAAATTATCACATGGCTGATTAATTTGAAAAAAATCATTTTTATAATTATTGATTTCTTGTCTA
Source organism: Latrodectus elegans (assembly GCA_030067965.1). NCBI lineage: Eukaryota > Metazoa > Arthropoda > Arachnida > Araneae > Theridiidae > Latrodectus > Latrodectus elegans. Next base: position 56,281,378 of record CM057812.1, read on the forward strand.
AATCTATATTATATAATAAATGTAAATTAATAGAAAAGTATTAAAATTCGGATTTAATGCAGTTATAAATTTAAAAAAAGCATGCAGTTTTAAAATTGTAAAAAATATTTTTTTTAATTTATAAAACAATGTATTGTTACGAATTTTATTTGAAATTTGTAAGCCACAAGTTTATTTTCTTTCTTAAATGAGAAAAATAAAACATAATGCAAAACATTACACTTAACACAAATTTTGATCAATCTAAGTTACACAAAGTCTTCATGTAAGTTACTCCATCCCATTGACCTGAATACAATATCTTAATATTTTCCATGTATCAAATACTGGAAGAATCACCCAAAAAATGATGAAGTGGGTGAGGAAATGCAATTTATCTTCGTCCTTCAGCTTCATTCCCCTAAAGTTTTTGTATCAAAAATGAACTTCTTTACGAGAAAAGTCTGCAGAAGGGAAAAAATTTCCTGCTAGAAATTGAGAGTGACGTGTTTCCCCTCCCACATGACTTTACTTTCTTTTTGCATAAGACCTGCTTTTCATCAGAATTTAATTAACAGAAACATATCAAAGACGTAAAAGAAATAAGCTACGTGAACTTGATGACACTTACAAGGGCATGTGCATAAATTAAGAAAAATAGGATGCAGTCTTGTATAAATGAAGAATATATTAAGATGGTGATGTTTTTTCAGAATGACAAAGCCCTTAGTTTGTACATGTTGGAGTTTCTATTAGATCACCATAAGGATTGTTAATTTATAGAATTATAGACTGAATCTATTAAACATATCTATCAATCTTATACATATATGCATATATATATATATATATATATATATATATATATATATATATATATATATATATATATATATATATATATATATATATATATATATATATATATATATGAATACCTAAATATATTTAATATATAGTTAGCTTTATTTTCAGCTGGAAAATTAATTGGACTATTTTCGAAAAATTAAAAGCTGTTGATCGATGATTAGTTGATTGATGAATATAGATCAGAATACAAAATGTCTGGCTTACTGAAATACTGAATTTTTTATTTTTATTGGTAAGATATTCCTGAAATAAGGCAGATGATTGTAAGTAAAGAAAATTTATATCTGGCTTAATTTAATAATGATTCATTGGAATGATCTACTGCTATATAAGATATTTCAATTGTTTTTTTTTTTTAGAATTAACCGAAGGGAAATTTATTCAGTTTATCAATTCTCTGCTAACCGTTTATTACAACAGTATATCTATATCTATCTAAGAAAATCCTTTATTAATTGGAATAAAGTAAGGAACAAGAAAAAAATTATTAATATAAATTTCATTTCTCTGGTACTATTAAGATTACCTCATCAACACCTATCCCAATATATATGTGATAGATTGAGATGTTACTCATTATAATTATGATGATCATGAATACTATTAATGAATTAATTTTTGTTGATCATCATATATAGATGCGGAGATATGCTGTTCTGATGTGGAATTTAGTGTTTGCAAAGACATATTTGCAGTCATTTCGATTGCTGTGACAGCAATTTAAATGTGGATAACGTAATATAAAATCTGCTGTAATGTTTTCTAAGTATTATCTATGCCTTTAGTATGGACTTTTCTATAGATATTTAACAATATTTTCACATATCATAAGAGATAAAATGTTAAATATGCCTAATCACTCGGCTCAGAAGACTTGCTTACAGAAGATGTATAGGCATCATACATCTTTCATTCCTTAATGGCTAAGAAGAAATCCAGATACTATCTCTCCAAAAAAGTAATACTACCAATAGTATCTTGATTTCGTACAAATATTTACAGTAATTTTTGCTATATATATATATATATATATATATCTTTACTCAACTATACATTGACATTAAAAGAAACCAAGCTTTCAAATGCTTAGATACGAATTTATATTGGAATTAACATCTTAAAAATTATAGATGTATTTAAAATACAGGGTGCGTTCACACATTAATTATTGTCGGGGTTTCCGTACCTCATAACTTTCGAATAAAAATATTACGCAAATATTACGTATTTGTAAATTACAACTGAAAGATTTTTGCGTATTGCAGTCTTAGCACATTTCCAATCTCTATAATTATGACGTCATAAATAAAAATGGCAACCGTGCAAAAAAATCAATGTGTGTATTGTGGTGTTTCGAAACTAAATCAATCATAACTACTAAACGTACCTTCACAACCACGTACTAGAAAGATCCTTCTTCGGATAATTCTGTCAGACATTGGTTAACACAATTTCAGGCAGCTGGTATCGTTCTGCACTGGAAAGGAGCGGAATGATCGAGCACATCGCAGAAAATGTTGATCGCATCCAAGAAATATTTACTCGCAGTCCACGAAAATCAACAATACAAGCAGGTGTGCAGTTACAAATGCCGCATTTACGGTATGGAATGTTCTCCATAACCACCTTTATCTGAATGACTACAAAGTGCAAATTGTTCAAGCTTTACGCCCGAATGATAAACTGCATCGTTTTGAGTTCCCTGAACAAATTTTGATTCGAATTGAGGATGATGAAAACTACCTTCGCAAATGGTTCTTCATTGACGAATCCAATTTTCATGTGTCAAATAAAGTGAATAATCATAACTGTAGAATAAGGAGCTCTGAGATTCCGCACGATCATCGAGAATTGGAACGAGATAGCCCAAATGTGTATGTTTGATGTGCTTTATCACATACTGAAGTTATTGGACCTTTCTTCTTTGTTGAAACAACAATAAACTCCGTGACATGCCTTGACATGCTGAAATCTTATGCGGTTCCTCAGAGGCAGCATTATCAGCCAGATGTGATATTTCAACAGGATGGTGACCCTTATAACGGGTCGTGATTGTACGTAACGTTTTAGGCCAGAACTTTCTCAACAGATTGTATAGAAGAGGTAGGTCAATTCCATGGCCTCCATGATCACTGGATTAAACACCCTGGGACTTCTTTTAATAAGCTGTGCCTTCCTTCCTTCAGACACCCGTGCCCCCCCCCCTGATGAACTAAACAGCAGGATTATTACTGCGATTAAAAATGTTTCATCATAAATGCTGGATAATGCTTCGAGGGAAATCGAATTTCATTTCAATGTGTTATGAGCCACGAGGGGTAGTCATGTGCGAATTCATTAATCATTAATCTTTTTTAAATAATACGTAATTGGTTTTGGCGTAATATATTTTATTTGAAAGTTACGAAGTACGGAAACACCGGCATTAATTAATGAACACCCTATATAAAAGGGAAATTATTGATATAGTATATAATTGAATGCCATGTTTATAAATTAAAACTCAATTCTGAAGCATGACAACACCTAAAGGGCTTAGGCCTAAAATGCCCATATCTGTTTTCTTGATCATGAGGATATAGAATGTATAGCCTGCGTCGTGAATAGGTAGTCATCCTAACGAAAAACTTCACTATTTAGTTCCCAAACATGATTGGTACCCAGTTTTATTGATTGATTGAAAAGGAAACGGGCTGAGTCCACCTTACCCATCTCGAGAATCGAATTTCCAAACTGGGCCTTCAAAGCAGGAAGCACTAATAACATGACACTGGGCCTCATATGTATTTGTAAATTATAAATTTATTTAAATAATAAATTAATTTCGATTTCTTCATTTTTAAGTTATGAGATTAATGTACCGATTATTCATAATTTTAAACAAATATTTGTTCACAAATATGATTACGTTTTCTGAAATTTTCCCATAATAATAATTTTTCAAGTTCTACTGCCATACATGATATTTTATAGTAACGATATTATATATGGGTGGCATATAACATTCTCCTTAAGAATCTGAACTTCCCCAACTAAATTGTTAAGAAATCTTAAGGAATCATATTAAAAGTTAATGAAACTTATAGAATCAATATTAAAAGGAACCTTAAGGAATTAGTATTAAAAGTGTCTGCGTTCATATCTCAGAACTTGTCTTTAGTTTCAAACTAGACATTTCACTAATTTGAAAAACGCCATAAACAGGAATTACAAGACTAATACTTATCGTACTTCTTTGGCCTTCTTCATATTTATAATATTTGTTGTCATTTAGATTTTCTCTTATATTTATCTATTATTATATAACGATATTATTTATAACGATATTATTATATAATGATATTATTTCTATTATTATATAACGATATAATAAATAAACATTAGTTTACCATAGATACTTATTAGCTGTGTTTTTAAAACCTATTCTTTTACAAACGTTGATATATTTATTATGTTTATGCTATATAATATCTAAAAGTGATGTGTAAATTAGCGATATGACGTATATTATTTATGTAATGCATATATTTTGAGATAGTCTATTTTATATTTAAACCCTCTTCCTGCGGAAGTTTTTCAATATTTTTAATTATATTTTAAAATACTATCTTTCACTTTCTTATTTTTCAATTTAATATTTTAACCTGGTTTTAAAATGAATGCATTAAATTGAAAAATTGTCACTAGTAAATTACAACATATATAATTTTAAAGATCAGTACATATATAATTTTTTTAACTTTTTAAAACAGAACACAAATATTAAAAAAAAAGAATATGTGTATTTAATCATAAATAGGATGCATCACTTCATTTTAATCAAAATTAATGGGAATATAATTCAAATGCATTGATTCTTGGATTGGATTAAGAGAATTTAAATTCAAAATGTAGTAAGTGATTATGTATATAAAGTGTCTACTTTAAAAGCATATTCTAATAAAAAAATGCTGTATATTTAAATGCCAAACAAAATTCCCAAATATATAAATTTGAAATAATTTCGCTTATTAAGTATAAAAATAAAATTATGGTTTCGATTTTGTCAATGGAAAAAACATTCCACAAATAAATTTGTATGTTTAATATATATATATATATATATATATATATATATATATATATATATATATATATATATATATATATATATATATATGTGTGTGTGTGTGTGTGTGTGTGTTTCATACAGTTTATTTATTTGTTTATTTGTATACAATTTCGAAATTTTTCATAGCTTAAAATAAATGCATTTACCATATTATTGCACAAATCCAGACATTGATTTCAGAATTTCAAAAGTTATGGATTAATATCCATAACTTTTACATTATTATATTTTTAAATATTATATTCTTTCAATTTGTAGAAAAAATAATTTGTTTACAAGGATACTTTTAAGCAATATTCCTATGTTTAAATAATGAATAAAAGTAAGCTTTATTATTTTTATGAAGATGTCAAATACATTATAAATGAAAAGAAAGAAAAAGTTTCTGGAATAAAAATTCCCACTAATCTAACTTTGACTTGAATTCAAATTAATATTATAGTAAATTCTATAGTTTATAGGAACTTGTTTTTAAAGTCAAACATTTATTATATTATTTTGTTTTTTTAATTAATTAAAGTAAATTTCTTTTGAGGATATAATTAATGAAATCAATTTTAAAGTAAATAACTAATATATTTACAAGAAACATTTCTGTGTTAAATGCAAATTGAATAAGGAATTTTTAATCTATTGGCTCGCAAGCTAAGTGTGGCTTATTTAAATCATTTTAAAGGTTCCATGTTGACAATTCCTAGAAAAAAAAATATTTTGTCAACATTTTGTCATGAAAGATCTCTGTAATTTGTATTTTATATTTAATCATGTTTGATATTCCTCTGATTTAAAAAAAAAATAATAAAAATAATTTATCAAAATTATACATGTGCGTGAGCCTATGTATAATTTTAGCTATTAATAACATCGATAATTATACTATTTGAGAAATCAATTATTACTTCAGTTATTTAATGATTTATTTGTTTTTACTTTGATGGAAATTATTAAATAAATTACTTAATAATAAAATGTGTCAAGAGAGAAAACACATTTTAGGGTCAAATATATTTTAAGAAACAATACATTTTATTCACTTTGCTAAAGCAATGTAAATCTTGTAATTGTCTGATGAAAATTTTTATTAGTTTTTAATTACACATTTCTTCGAAATGAAAATTTTTCACATTATCAAACTTTTAGTTATTTTCAGAGATTTCAAAGTATATGAATTCTTTTGATATATAGTATTTTAATTGAAACTGGTTAATACTTCAAATTGCTTAAACTGAAAAATTTCAGATATGAAAAATAAGAATTATATAATTCAATTTAAAAAGACAATACTCGTGAAATATTATTCGTGATTTGATTGCATAATAATTCAATTAAATAATTATATTCAAATAATAACTCATTAATCATTATAAAAATACAAATTTTAATCGTTTAGTCACTTGCCGAAAGCTACCTATTTCAGTTTATTGATAAATATGTTCTTACTTCGATCGAGGTAAACAATGGTTATTTTTAGAAAATCAGCAACTAAAAGTGGATTTCAAACACTGATAGCTACTACTGCGTGCGAATTGACACATTAGCTTTAAATTCATATACAATATCACTAATGGTGTCTCCATTCATTGAAACTGTTAAATAGAAATTAATATAATTTTTTAAGTCAATTAATTTTACTGATATTCCTATTTTTTGAGTCAATTATTTTATTTTTAATGTTTGACATGGTTGCAGTGGAACAGTTAACAATCTGGAATTCATTTCTTTAGTTTTTGAGTTCAATTCACAACTCCACTTAGTATGTTTTAGGTGATCCATAATTTACGTTTAAAAATAAGTTCCTTTAAAGCTATAATTCAGGAAAATGTGTCCAATAAATGAATATTTTTTAGAATATTACAGTAGACATTTTTGTATATCCAATACATAAAAATAATAATTTACTGTCGTAGATAAATTTTAAATGCTTGACACACGGAATCGTTTTGATATATTGCAGCACTAACACACTTACAAAAATGATTATTTTTCTACAATTATTATATAAAATATTTAATTAATATTTTATGGTTTATGCAATTTTTTCAAGGGATGCAATTTTTATGGTACATTTAACTTTCTTAAATTTGTCTTGACATTAATATCTTTAATTATCATCTCTTTCTGTTTCAATATATATATATTATCCTTAATAGAAATTACAGTAAATTTGTACTAACTACACGAAAATTTATGTAAATTCATTTATAGCATGTAGCTTATTAAACTTAAAATAGGAACTTTGTGGTTTATATGTTAAATTTATTTAGTATATTGTAAAAAACAAGCATCATCTCTGAAAGTGGATTTATGGTTAGGTGTTACATAAGATTAAAGCTTATTCATCCAATATTTATACAAGCTCTATAGCCATGGTTGGACTTGTCATGAAAAAATAAATTACAATGTGCACGTGTAGATCACCTCCATATGCTATGCAAATTTGGCAATTTAAAAGTTCATACCAACAGCTAAGAATGCATTTTATATCATCCTTACTAAATTTTGATCAGATATAATAGTTAAGATATATTTTAATCTTCAAAAAGAAGTAAATATTCATAAAATCCATGTTTATGTTTCTTCACAAAAATAAAGTATTTTCTTTACCAACAAAGCAAAAAAATTCTTAAATCTAATCAACGTCTCTCCTTGATATTTTACATTGGAAAACTGTTTAATGCAACAACAAGCTAAGCTATGCATTCTTTCAATCAGTCTGATATTTTTTAATGATTTATTTTCCAAATTTTCAGGTTCAAAGGTAGTAGTTGCACAATTGTTTTGGATGCTTACATTACCACTTTGAATGAATGTGCTCCTAATACACTCTGGTAATTATGTCGAACTAACAAATGTTGCTTTCAAAAAAATAATGTGGTATTTAAATCATCATCTTTAATTAAGCTCTGTAATCAGAGATATAGATATACAAAATTTATAATCCATTCCGAAATCCCGACCGGAAACATGTAAAACATTTGTGAAAAAAAATTAAAAACAGCTGCGCATGTTTGTAAGCGATATCTAAAACATATACCTAATTTCACCTTCTTAATTCTTACACTGCAAAGTTAATACAAGAAAAGTTGCTTAAAACTAGCAATTTGTTATATTTTTTATCCATTTATCTATAAAAATCTCAAGTGTAAATAAGTTATGCTTTTTTGATTCACTTACATGATGTATACTTGAAAATTTTATAATTTATTTTTGAGCTCAACATTAGGCAACAAAAGAGAAAATGAATGTCTATTACGAATCACAATTAAGTTTAATGGATATAATTCCGATTATGAATGTTTCAATTTCAAAGTGTTTTATTTCAAGATATTCAAATACCCAAACGGAGATGTAAATAAATTCCGATGCCAGAAATGCATTAGTTATCATCATACACTGGCTAGCGCTGCCATCTACTAATGTTATATTAAAATTCTAATTCCAGGAAATACATTAATTTTCACGAAAATGCCAATAGTTTTCCTTAATCCTGGGTAAGAAATTAATCTTCTTTCCTAATAAAGTACCCATTAATTTATTATTTAACTATAAACTGTATGAAATTATACCTTATATAGATGATTGATTATATGAATTGAAAAACTGGTTAGACTAAATACTTTCTGTTCTGATGAACTGATAAATTTGTATAATTATTTATAAGTTAGAAAACTTTATTTAATTAAAAACTACTCTGGATTCTAATAATGATTTTTTTCAATTATAAGGATTTGTTTTTCTTAAGAATTTTATTCAATAGAGTTTGTGCAAAATTAAATTCATTTTTAAAATTTAACAATAAATTTTGAAGTTATCTGATTCAATACCATTTTAGTGAACTTTTAATTATTATTTCATCATTTGAATTAACTTTGTATTAAATAATTTTAAAAATATATAGTATTGCAATTCATTTAAAAATTTATTTAAATTTTATTAAATTATTTTACAATTCATTTAAATTTTTATTCATTTAAAAGCTTGTAAAATAGACTTATTCAAAATAGTACTTTATTAAGTTCATAATTATCAGGTAAATATTTCCAATTAAAGTCACGCCGAGCTGGCAGCCGAATGGTTAGCGCTCTCTTACCTTCGGTTCACCAGTTTTCGTGGGTTCGAATCACACCTTGGGCATGGATGTTTATAGTCGCTTGGAATCCACTTTAAACAGTATGCCCCGGTCTAATTAGCCCTCGTTTGGAAAAAATGACCGTTGAGTGACAAACCAACCAATCAATGAAAGTATATATACAATGAAAATTGTTAATTTTAAACATTATACACACTCTAAATATTAAATCGTATTTACTATTCTTGTGCACTTTTCATTAACATTAGAGTTCGGTAACATTTTTAAAAATTTGCTAAATATAACATGAAGCTAAACAAATTATTTATAGTAAAATTGTATTTATCTATTTTCAAATACTAAAATTTTAAGTACAAAATACACCACAAATGTTTTAAAAAAATTCATTTAGCAGTATATTCAATTAATAAAGCATCAACTATACTATTAGATATGCTCCTAGTATATTCAGATTTATAAAACAATTTTTCATTCTAACACTTTTTATTTTTAAATATAGGTAGAAATTTTAATTTATAACGTTACAAATTCAAACGTTTAGAAACTCTAATTTTAAATTAATATATTTTGAGCTATATTTACTTTAGAGACAAACATAAATTACAGTTAAAAAAATAGTAATAAAATGGCTATTAAATAATATGTTAAAATTAACTGCATTAAAATTATTGACATAAAAATATTGTAAAAAACTAAGTAAAATACTAGTCTCTTTCGTTTCCAAATGAGATATTTCATAAAAAAATATAAAATGCGTTATTTATAGGTTAATTTCTAATTTAGAGAACATATCAATTTTAAGAGAAAAAAAACTTTTTAATATTGCTGGCATAATTAAAAATATTTTTATATATTTTAGTTTTTGTTTCAACATCTGGAGTTAAAAAAGGGAAATGAAGAAAAAATATGCTCACAATAATGTAGATAAATAAAGAAATTAATTATTTTGCTTTATAGTTTATGAGAATATTGCATGGAGAAATGAAACAACATTTTGCTTATTGACGCGTTCCATAATTAAATGGGAAAAATTAGAAAAAATTAAATGAAAATATAAAAGCAATGAATACCTTCCTGCATTAAGCTAGAAAAATAAATCCAGTAAATTTGCGAGTTCATATAAAGCAATTTATTTAGTTTAAAATAATCAATATCGAGTATAAAGGACATAGTGGTTGAATCAAACCCTCTTTGAAGAATAAATATCATATCTTGATTCCATTCTCTGTTGAATAATGGAAGATTGGTATTGAGTTTCTAGAATTTGTATATACGTCTGTAGGAAAGAGTGCTTTAGATATTTTTTGGCTTTCTCGAATGATGTGTTTGTGCCATCCACTATCTAAGAAAAGTATCTTGAAAAATCAAACATGAAACGGATGTTAGTTTTCCTTACCATTCACCTACGACTATAAGACTGTCGATTTTGACAACTCTGTGGTGTCGATTATTAACTTAGAAATGCTTATAAAAATAATTGAATATATATAAAAATCAGGTTACGTCATTATATTTTACTTTCGATATATTTCGAAATTTGTGTTGGTGAACATGTATTTTTGTGGGAAGTGCAAACTGCGTATCAATGAAGATTCTTGAAGATATTTTTATTGAGTTATATTCTCAAAATTTTTAATCCGCCGCAAAAAATCAATTTTTCATCGTCATGAAATTTGAAAAATTTTCATGAATCAAACTGTTATATTTTAAAGTTTCTAATGAAGCCTTTAAAAAATTCCAGATAAAATGCAAAATTATTTTAAATTATCTCTACGTTAATTTAGCTAAAATATATTATTTAATACAAAACATTAGATAAATGATAAAAATAAATTAAAAATTATTTCAATATTACCAAGTATAAAATTTCAATTTTAGCTGAAAAAGTGTTATGAGAAATTGTATTTTATGAAAAATAACATTTTGTAAATTCTTCTTCATAATTATTATTTGAATAAAATATAAGATTAAGCTTAATTGAAGGGAGGCTAAAATGAATTCATCATAAATGTTGAAACAAGCATGAATTGATTGCATATGACAACAGAATATATGATGTCATAATTATGTATCTATTCAAGACTATTGTGAATAGATCATTGTGAGTGACTCTCGTAAGTTTGTGTTGCAAATACATAATTGTAAACCGAAATTCTGAGCCCCTGTTCAATGGAGACTCTTGAAAATATGGTTAGTAATATTGACTATTACAAGCACATGGAGCCCCTCTTAGCATCATTACCTTACAAACACTTGCGTCAGAGGTTGAGTATGTAAATAGGAATTAATATTTAACTGATAGGAATAAATTGTTAGTTATTGTTAAATTAGTGTACTTGTATGTATAATATATACGATAATTTTGGGTTGATTTATTTTCATAATCATACCAAAAATAGGTATTCATATTTAACTACACATTTTCTGTTATTTAAATATTTAATTTTCACAAAGCTCTTTAAATTTAATTTTTATTTGAATAATTTATAACTTATTATAAAATTATTTATTAATATTTTAATTTTATAACATTCTTTTAAAAACATTTTAATATTACAACCGGCATATTTTAATACTATTTATCCAAAATATTGCGAATTTTTCAGAGGATATCATTTAAAAAAACGAATTTTAAGTATACTGAAAGCTGTCTTGCCTATGCACATTCAGTACTTGGAAAACTGAACTATGTTTAAATATGTAATTCAAAAAATGTTTCACTTATTTTAATATGTAAAATCCCTTTGAATACCGGGTTTCATATTTAAAAAATGTAAATTCTTTAAACTTTGATAAACATAACGGAACTACTCTAAAGCAATACATTTTCACATGCACCTTCTTCATTTTAACAATATTGGAAGGGTAACTTGAAAATGTCATTCTACAATTGCCTAATTTTAGCTCTTAAACCGCTAGTTCAGACATCCTTTACCAATATCTTCATACTGAATAATATAGTACATATATTTAAATATTCAAAAATCGTTGGTAAATAAAAATCCATGCCATAAGATTTCCTCACTTACTTGTGAACTTAATCCCGTTTTCAAATTGCTCACTGAAATCATATATTCAGATTCATCAGTTCATTGTGAGGGAGAATACCAAGAGAAAAAAAAACTTATTAAAATAAGAATTTCAGTCTCTCAGCAAGAAATTTAGAAAATATAAAACTTTATTAAATTCTTTTTTTTTCCTGTAAGCTTACTTCGGAAGCAAAATAAAGTAAAATTTAAAGGTCTTTTATGTTTACACATATATATTTAAAATATTTTTCTTTAACAATCATGTCTTAACGCACGGGATAATAACTTATAATATTTTAATTATGTAATGAATCTCAAATTGATAGATGCATGTTAAAGAATGTTTTTCATAAATATTTTAATTTATCCTTTTTTAATTTATTGAAGGATTCTTATTTTCATTGTTTGCGCATATAGTTTATAATGTAAATGATTTTTAGAAAGTTTCGCCCTTTGACAGTAAGAAATGATATTTATTTTATAAAAATTTTTCATAAAAATACATTTTTGTACAATCATATTTCTTAGGTTGTTTTTAAGAGTATTTCATAACCTTGTTTGTGTGTGTGTGCTATTAGATATCAAATTAAAGTCACTTAATAAGCATATTTTGACCAAATTTCTTTGGAAATTTGAAAATTTTGACTGATTTTTGTCATAGTGCTTTATACAATTCTATGAAACTTTAAGTATAGCCATATTACTTCTACTACTACAAGAGAATGTTATGACTATATTTCCATTTTATAAAGAAAAATGTTATGGAAGTTGCAATTCAATGAAAAAACTAAACTTACAATGAAATGAGAGAATATTTTCTAAAATATTGAAATTCATTTAAGGAACTTGTGTAAATATATAATGAGTTCAATATGATAAAACGATGAATATGAAGAAACTCTTTTGCAGGTTCAATTTCATCCAATCTCTGATAAAATATTCTAAAAGATATAGCGTATCTTGTCCAATAAATCATTGGGATTAAATATAATGAAGTCCTAATCAAATACAGACCAAATATTTTCATTATCATCATTTTCTTCTCCATTGGGTTTGCCTGATAAAAGACATCTCTGCTTAACAACATTTTGTACCAGGTGCACCAAACTCAATTAATCCATAGCTTGGATTAACTTTGGGGTCACTTCCTTTGTTTATAAAATCTGAAAATTCCGCACGGAACTCAAGAGTAATGCTTTAGAATAAGGACTGGCTAAAATAGTAAGTCGAATAAGACAAGAGCATCAAACTGATATATAATATGGTGTGCTGATCTTTGTGGTATTTCCTGCATTTTGGTTCTTGTTGAAAGAGTCTCTTTTTATGAAAGTGTCCTCTAAAACAATAGTGTCCAGTAATGGATCCTACAATTGTTTGTATATTCATTAATGGGAATTTGAGAAGTTTGAAGCCGGTTAGGGCAGAGAAATAGCTAATCATAATTTTAGCATGTTTTTGTCCAGGAGTATTGCGCCAAACTTTGTTCATTTCCCTTGTTACCACTTAAGGATGACCTCTTTTGCAGACTTAAAATTGATGACTTAAAAAGGCTCCATTCCTATAGGTTTAAAAGAGGATCCATGTTTTGCAAGTTTATCAGCTGTTTCATTTCCTTTAATTCCCATGTGTCCTGTTACCTGGATGAGAATGATCATATTAAAGGTTGAGCACATTCTCTTGTAAGGTTTCTACAATCAAAAATAATTTCGATTCAATTTGAAATGAAGGAATAGCCATAGTATCGATTTGACTTTCATTAAAAATAAAAATACGCTTATACTGTGGTAGCATTTCCCTATATTTACCTGTAAACAGTTGGTAACTGCAAGATCATCAGCCCGAAGGACAGAAACATACTCCCCAAGGTCAGTAAAGTAATTGACTCTCGGTAAAACACCGCAAACAGTTCTAAGATGTTGCCTTCCTTTGATCCATCGATATACCAGATTGGTTCATCATGTTTAATGCTATTCATATTGTTATTTTATTTTTATCAGGTAGGAATGGCTAACTTATATGATGTCAGAGTGTATGATTAGAATAGGATAATAGATATTTTTGTTATACTGATATGTTCTTTAGCAATAGGTTTGCTATACCATTGCGATTTTTCAACTTCCTTCTGTATGCAGTTATTTTAGCAGCGCTTCTAATAAAGATGGACAAATGAGTCCGGTCCAAAATAGTCTTCATTGCTCTGATAAGTTCAGTGGGCATTGAAACTGGGATAGACAAGCAGGTGAGTCTTTGCAGATTTCTTAAGTTGTCCCTCACAGTAAAGTTTCCACTTTGCACCAGGGTATAATGGTAAAAATATGTTGGTTTTAAGTCTCAGTTTTTACCAAGTATGCGTCTGCACATCATAATATACAATTTTTGCTTGATTAATTTTATAATAAACATGTTTATTTCAGGTGAGTTTTCGGTCAAGATGTAAGCCTAAATACTTCACTTCAAAGGCAACGTTGATTTGACTGCCAAGAAGTCTTAAAAGGAAAATAATCCTTTTTATTTTACGAATGACTGGTACCTGATTGTTCATCTGTGGATTTAAATCCAGATTCCTCTCATTGCACCGATTGCTTATATAGCTTAGAGATTTTTACATAAGCTCGCAGGTTATGTTAAAATCTTTAGGGAGAATGATTATGAAAAAGTCATCTGCCTATCTTTGAGTATAGTAGACAGTAGTATTTAGACGTTATATTAGGATATTTATTATCAAAATGCAAAGTAATGATGAGATAAAACACTTCCTTGTGGACAGCTTCTTGTATTCTTCTTTTCAAATGTCTCATTGAAGATGTTCATTTGAATAAGTCTATCTGAAAGTCGGGTCTTAACCCCTTAATTGTGACACATATTTCAGAAAAATGCACCGAAAACGGAAAATTTTTTGACTTTTTAATTTTATTCTTTACATTATTAAGAGTTAGTAAATGCTTTTTTATTACAAAAATAAAGTTTTATATACAATAACTACTATATTTATAGTTTTTACATACACATAAAACATTGATTACACGTACATGTTATTCATATTGAGCAAATTAAACGAAATATTTTGAAGCTAAATATAACTAGTATAATATAAAAACACAACAATAGGATTTTCAATACATATATATATATATATATTTACAAATCTTTTACAATATGATATATCCCAAAACAAGGTACTGCTCAAAAGCCTATATATTGGACTTTTTACAATAATCTCTTGTCTCATGCCTTATTCTCTTCCCTTGTTCATCGGTTTTACGACAACATATAAAACACTGCCTGGGTGTTTTATATGGTCTGAAGAAAAAAATATTTTTAGTTATTGCTGTAACACTTAATTAAATATAACTTTGCATTTTCACATAAGTACGTTTATTTATACATGTGCTTGTAAAAAAAAGCAAAAATAAATGAAAGCATGTAATTTCCCAAATAAGGAAGACATTTCGACACAATATTTCCAAATACAGACAAGACATTCTAGTTACACTAAAAACAATATAACAAATAATAATTTTGTTATAAATTGCAGGTAAAAAATGCTTTTGCGTTTCATGAATCAAATATAGGAGCTAGAATATGAAAAAAAAACTAACAAGAGATAATTGTATTTTACTGATAATATTTTTAGAAAGTAAAAAGTTCACAGTTTTTGCATTTGTAACAAACAAAAACATTATTTCTGAGATTAAAAATCGCTACAGTTTTCCTTTGATTGTAAGTAATGTAATTCATTATCAAAACAGGGAATTAACGAGGAACAGAGTTATTCTTTTACAAGATTGCTCTTTTGTCTTTTTTTTTCCAGAAAAGTACTTCTTAGTTACGAATTGCTATTTAGGTGCTAAAAAACTTCAAAAATAATTTCCAAAACATTTTTGTATAGTCCACGTTTCCGAATTATGCTGGCTAATCCATACTACGGATTATGAATAATCCGTAGAATGGATAAGTGAAATTATGTGTCCAGTTTTGACAAAAGAAATAAAAAGAAAAATCTCCCTGATTTAATTATTTTATTCCCATTTGCAAGGCTGATTGGCTCATTTTCTACAGAGAGGCTTCCTGCTCACTAGTAAAGCATAATTATAGGTTTCAAAACATGAAAACTTACATGGTAAGATCAATTTCAAATGAATTCAGCATGAAGCTCATGAGCCAGTGACCTACTGAGTGCATTATTGGTATGGAATGAATACGATGGTAAATTATTTTCTGACCATTATATAGTGTAAATACTAAACATCTTTTTCTATTACACCTGGAAGAGATTTTTCCTATGCAGTGAGCATTTCCACTGATTCCTTAGTCTAGACATGAAAAATTCTTAAGCGTTTCTGATACAGCTATTGTTTTTGACCCTACTTAAAATGAATAATGAGAATACTGGCTCCCTGATTGAAATAGAACATTTTCTGAAACATCATATTCACATTAAGGTATGTCTATTTTTAAATATAATTCTTTATGGTAAAAATGTATGGTTTATGTTTTATTTGTTAACAAATACCCTTCATTTTCAACACCGTAAATAAAACTACAATAACAAATAAAATATACGTATTACTAACTTCGTTAAATATTAAGGTCATAATTTTCTTGTCTAATTTCTAAATTTTAATTTTTGTTTAAACGCTTAGATTACACAGTTTTTATACCGAAACTGTGATATACCCTACTAATTTTGAGTACTTTAGTAATGAGGAATATTATTTTTCTTGAGAGAGACTGCTTGAAGATGTTTATCATTAATTAAATGTATTTTAAATTTCTGCAGTATAGGCTAGAAAATTATGTTAAGTAACTAAGAATAGCATGCTTTAAAAGTTTTATAATCAACATAATACGTATAAATAAAACAAGTTCTATATAGCTAAAAATGTTTTGCCGCTAATAACAAAATTAATGGAATTACTTAACTAACAAATTATGTAATATAAAATGAAATAGAAGTTCAGTGACATTTTTTGATGATAGTGTGTAAGACATTTATTAGTTATAAATCATTTTTATTTACTATCAATTGGCTATTTTTCAACTAATTCATTTCTTCAATAAGATTTTCTTTAATCTTTTTTATGCTTCACCATTTTGATCACAATTTTTATATCTGGCAATAAAATTTGCTAATTTCTTAGAAAAAAATTTTAAATGCATATAATACAGAAAAATATTTGTTACAAAGTACAAAATACTGTACTTTATTGTTTTATAGCACTTTGAAATTTGAAACTACTACATATATATATATATATATATATATATATATATATATATATATATATATATATATATATATATATATATATATATATATATATATATATATATATATATATATATATATATATTAAGCTGGGATATAAACGTTATTACGCTAGGGTTTTCGCGTTAGACTGACAGCCTGACCAAGGCACACATCAAGGCCTTTGCACAGAGAAACAGAAAAATGAACTGTAGGCAATGTCCCACATATGAGCTCTCCTATAATATATGCGTATTTTATTTGCCACTAAGTATGCTTAATAACATATATGAAATATTAGTTTATTTTATATCAAATATAAATAATATTATACAAACAGCTCCTCAATATATCCTCAATCTCCTATATGGTTTATATTTGAAAATGAAACATTTGAAAACAAATTTAAAGGCAATTCTACTAATTAAAATATTTTATTTTGCATATTCCTTAAAAAATGTTGCATCTATTTTTTATAGAAAGTAATTCAAGAAAACAGCATTTAAAATTAAACAATCAGTAAACTTAAACTAAACATTTCAAAAAAAGAAAACTATTAATTCAGTATTCCTACTGGATAATTTAAAAAAAATAATTTTCAATTTCTAGGAGTTATTTTTCTAAAGGGACGAAAAAATTTTTTTTTTTTTTTTTTTTTTTTTAAATTAGACTTCTTTAATTCTTTAAATATTAAGTATATGAAATGAACTCATTTATCCATTATTATTATATAAGATATTTGTATTTATAACTATTATGTTAATTATAATTACGTATAACATTTGTATAATTGTAATGTTTTGCTATGATTTTCTTGCGCTTTTGAATACTATTTTTATTTAAAAACAATAAACAAGAAATCAAATTCACAAATAATATTTAGTATAATAATAACAACTGTAATGAGAAATGTTTGAAATATAGATAAAATATTTTAGTATTTACAAACATCAAAAATGCATAAATATAATTTTGTGCCTGCGTTTTCGTACTTGAGAATTTCCGAAAACTAGATAAAAAGACATTGAAAATTTAGATTAAATTACAGATGTATGTTCAGTATACTTTATATTTTTAAGCACACCGTGCTCCTGCTTAAATTTCCCCAAATAAAATGATTTATTTTTGCAATTTATGTATCCTAAATTTTATATATAATGTTTTTTTATTGATTTCAAATCATATTAAATACATATTTTTGTACATTGCTTTAATTACATGAAAATATTGAAAAAATTTAGTTGTATTTCACAGAAATTTCGTTATTATATATCCAAGATAAATCAATAAAAATTTACATATGTTATTTACTTCCCAAAGTTAGTGCTAGGCTGAAATAGGAGTAGAAAAAATGTGAGTACAAAAATCTGGATATTAATTTAATTTAACCTTCTTGATATTCAGTTTGTAAGTATTGGCTTAAATTTTAATGAAGGAATTTCATTATTGACAAAGAAAATTGGTTCACGAATAGACTTTTCAGATGAAAATGTATTGTTATCGTAAAATTTAAGACACATAACAGTCTTAAAGTTTTCATCATAAATTTACAAAAAACCTGTATGCATACATATCTGAAACCTTTAAACACTTAAAAGTTTATAATATTTAAAATAACAGTTGTCAAATGAGATTTGTGTATTTAAAAATCAAGCATCTCTAATATATATATATATATATATATATATATATATATATATATATATATATATATATATATATATATATATATATATATATATATATATATATATATATATATTGCTATTAAAATTCTCGTTCTAATATTAATATAAATGATTCTAGCCATTTCCATAAAATGTCGTATTTGTTTGAATTCAGCACGTACAATGTCATCTGAAAATGAGAAAATGCCTTACCAAATTTTCCACAGCAAGATAAAATATACTTTACGTGCAGAAATGTCATTCTCAATAAGAAAGCGCAAGTTTTTAAAGTGTTAAATTCAGTGAAGTTCCATTGCAAACGTTTTTCCCAGAAAACTTCAACATTTCACATTATGTCAACTGACTAAAATTGTTTTATATTTTTGTCTTTAAGAAGAAGTTTTCAATTTTTAATAATTTGAATAAGCAGTTTCTCAGAACGTAAGTAAAGCAAGACTGAATATTTTACACGTGAAGACATTTTTTATTCTTTCTTGAAATACTACAAGTACATCATTTTTGTTAACAATGATGCATCAAATTATTTTTATTCTAGTCACAAGAAATCCAGTATGTAACAAAGTGTATTACTTATTTTATGTAAGAATTCCAATACATTTTCATTGATTTAATTATGTGTATAACATAAATTTAGTATAATGTTTAAATTTATTTAAGTTGTATTTTTATTTTTCTCAGTTTGAGATTAATATTGAGTTATATTATGATTCTGATTAAATTAAATTATTTTGTTCTATAATTGCAAAATATATTACTTTCATAATTGTGTTAACTGCCAAATTTGGTGGCCATTTTTGTTTGGACGCAATGTATGGTTCGATATGGTTTCCGAATCACAGTATATCGAGACAAAAGTCAAATATTTTGTTGCCACACTCTTTTTTATTTTCTTCTTTTCTGATTTTTCACCATTCAGTGTGTGGGAGTGTGTTTATTGTTTTAATGAATTGAAATGCATTTTATGAAAACGATACTTATATAAAAAACCCAGAGTTTGGATAAAAACATTAAAAAAAAATTACTTATCATCTGAAGTACAAAATTTTACGCTGTCCACCGTGACACAATTTGAATCATTTCAATGGAAAAAGAATGATTAAATTTCTACAGTTGACGTGTGTGTGTGTGTGTGTGTGTGTGTGTGTGTGTGTGTGTGTGTGTGTGTGTGTGTGTGTGTGTGTGTGTGTGTGTGTGTGTGTGTGTGTGTGTGTGTGTGTGTGTGTGTGTGTGTGTGTGTGTGTGTGTGTGTGTGTGTGTGTGTGTGTGTGTGTGTGTGTGTGTGTGTGTGTGTGTGTGTGTGTGTGTGTGTGTGTGTGTGTGTGTGTGTGTGTGTGTGTGTGTGTGTGTGTGTGTGTGTGTGTGTGTGTGTGTGTGTGTGTGTGTGTGTGTGTGTGTGTGTGTGTGTGTGTGTGTGTGTGTGTGTGTGTGTGTGTGTGTGTGTGTGTGTGTGTGTGTGTGTGTGTGTGCGTGCGTGCGTGCGTGCGTGCGTGCGTGCGTGCGTGTATGCGTGCGTGCGTGCGTGCGTGCGTGCGTGAGTGTGTGTGTGTGTGGCAATAGCAATTTTAACTTGTTTTGTCTGTCAATTAATGATATCCAGCAAATAATTACAGTATTATTAGTTTGCATGAATTTAATTTACTATTTTAAAGGATACAGATATTTCTTTTTCAGTTTAATATCTAAATTAACATTTACAAAGTAAATTAATAACATAGTTCTAAAGTAATCTGCAGAGTTTGTAACATATCCAAAAAAAAAATAATAATCAGTCATATTTTGTAAAACTAATTAGCTGCTGGTCCATCTTTCATTCTGTATTCTGCATCAAATGTATAATCTTGTCTCGAAGATCTCGGATGGATATATCACATTTTTCGAAATGTTCAACGTGTGCTAACTAAATGCACAAAATGAAATGAAATATACAAAATTTGTAGCAAGTCTTTACTACATCAAACTTGTATGGATATTTAGTGAACAGTAGGATATTTCCTTGAATATAATATTGAAGGGCGCTATTATTCCAGAATAAAATTATCAAAGGTAGCTTAGGTATACTATTCTATATAGATTTCTGTTGTACAAATCAAAAATCCTATTCAGCAGCTTCATTGCAAAATACCATATTTTTTTAAGACATTAGATCAGAATGGGAGTGAAATTATGGAATGCGAATATATTTTCATATTGTTTCAAATGTGAACTATTTTATTTCCATTTTTATTCAACTTTACTAAAACGTAATAAACAAAACTTTTTGTGAATTAAATGTTATGTATTAACGTCTTACTAAATTTTATTTATTTTGCATGTAAGAAGTATCCGTTAATGTTTCATCTTTTCCTTTTTAATAATCTTTAAACGTTCAAACGTAGATATTTTTACATTTGATCGTGTATATAATAATATAAAAAATGATTACTCTAAAAGCATAAAAAATTAAAACGAATTTTATTTGTGTGAATTTTTTTTTACATTATTAAGTTTAAGTATATTTGAAGCAAACATTTACAGATTCCATATAAAAATATTTTTTTAAAAATGTTAAATGTATAATATAAATATGTTTTGATTATTAATTTAAAGCTTATATCTCATGACATGTAATTTAATATCTGCACTGAAATTAAGATATGCATATTCAGAAAGACATTTCCTTAAATATTATCTTTAAAAGTAGTATATATTTTCTAAATAAATTCCCGTATATAATTAATGTGCTCTACTCAAGACTTTATTAAAGATTATTAAACCTTTCTAAGCATATTTGCGTTTATAAAGTCCTAAAAACATCTTATAAGCTTAGAAGGAGAAATTAAAATATTAATGCTTTATTCACCTTAAGAAATCGTCTCATTTTTACGCATAATAACATACTTATTCAATTTTTTTAAAAATTGTTTAAAACAGTGAAAAATATTTTCAATTCAAAAATGATTTTTTTATAATATGAAGCAAATATCTTTTCTAAGAAATTATTTCTTTAAAATATAACTCTCCTTTGCTTTTAAAAATAATCACTTAGGTTTAAATTACTTAAAAGCTTGATTTTTAAATAATGACACTGAATATTCTTTAAGAATAAATAAATCATTTATATATGAAATATTTTTTTATAATTATACTGTTACCTTCCACTCAAAAGTAACAAACAATTAAATATAAAACAGAACAGCTCATCAAAATAATTAATGTACGTAGACAAATTTAAATTTCAATCGGATAAATTCAAAGCACCATTTTTAAAATATTCTACAATTTATCACTTTATCATTATTAATTATCAATAATAATTTTACTTAATCAAAAATATGTATTGCAAATTGCTTCAATGTTGACGAAATAAATTATGAGAATCTTATATTTTATCCAATTTTTGATATCAGAAATTATGAAATTGACTTGAATTGCTTTATCCATTTATGACAATAAAAAATGCCAATGATTATATCTGCTCAATATAGTATTTTTATATTAATAACTTGAACAAATTATGTGAAATTAGAAAAGTCAAATATATGTGTCGTATGAGGAGGCTGAAAAACTACGTTAAAAAAATAGCACATTTTCTTCAAATGAACTTTTAAATATAAAATGTTTAGAGCTGACATTAACAATCTTATGAAAAATGATATATAGTTTAAACTAGGTTTTTAAAGTTATACTTACAAATTTTAGATGTGTTTAATGTAGACTCCTCTAGCATCAATGCACTTTTGTACACGAATTTTTAGCAGATTAAATGCCTCAAGCCATTCACTTCTTGGAATAGATGAAAAAAATGCCTTTATAGCCCCATCACTTTCTTCTTCTGAATGAAAACGACGTCCACATAAGTTCTTTTTTAGATTAAAGAATAACCAAAAGTCACACATAGTTAGATCAAGTGAATATGGAGGATGTTTGATCACTTTAATTTGTTTTTGTTTAAGAAACCCAACTGTTAATCCGGCTGTATGTGAAGATGCATTGTCATTGTGAAGCATTAGTCCCCTAACATTCTGTTCTTGCAGAATTTCTGGAAGACATTTAGTGGTATACCAGTTTGCTGTTACTGTCTTCTGTTCTCCCATCTTGATGGCTTTGACCAATCCCGTACTTCTGAAGAAAACGACATACATCATTTTTTCAGTGCTCATTGTTTTTCACCAATGTCGGAGTGGGATCATCTTCAAAGACTCATACTTTGCTTTTTTGACGTGTTGGAACGTCAAAAAACGATATGTGCGTTTCCTCACCTGTTACAATTGTAGAAATGATGCTGTGGCTACCATCATTTACAATTTAAGAGTTTCTTTCCTGATTCTGACACTCTCCCCTTTTTGGTACTCAGATTATGGGGAAACCAACGGCAAACTACTTTTTTCATATGTAATTCTTCATGAATAATTTTGCGTATGGCTGCGGATCCATTGTTAAGTTCCTTCTGTATCATTTGATAGGTACAGCGATTATCATCCATTAACATTTTTCATATAGCAGACACATTATCCGATATTGCTGCCGGCAGCGGACTTCTTCATCCTGAAGAAATTTGCGACTTCTTATAAATTCTCTAAACCATCTGAATACAGTAGCACGAGCTGGAGATTCATCAGCAAATGCTAATTGCAGCCGTTGTACACATTCTTCTTGATTTAATCCTGCTTTAAAATCGTAGAAAATCATAGCGTGAAAATGATCTCTTTTCAACTCCATTTACTCTTCTGTTTAAAATGTATTATACGCTAAACAAGTTGAAGTGTGCCAGTAAAAAATCATCTTCTGTGTTAAAATACTTTTTATTTTAAAATTAAACCATTATTTTTATTTTGTAAATTTTCTACTGCGCGTATCTCAAAAATTTCCGAGTAACCCTCGTATAACTAGTTAAAAATAATATAAAACTAGTTAAAAATAACGTATAAATAGTTAAAAATAATTTCGATATAAATAACTTTTTTTTTTAATTTTTGATTACTATTGAAAAATATAGTTATTAGTTTCACACTGAGAAAAGTAAATTTCACCATTTTAAGCTAAATATTTAACTTACAACTTCCACGGTAGAAAATTTTTAATATTTTAATAATTTTTCCGTTTAAAACTATTTAACTTACAACATCTATTGTAGAAATATTTCAATATATCTTAATTAGAAATATACTGTCAATATACTTTCTATTTTTTCACTTTTCCATTTCGTGTGACTGGTTTGTTTTTCTTTAAATAACTGAGTTATATTTTTGAAAATTTGCATCAGTGGTATTTACATAAGAATGTATAAACTTTCAAAATTTAAAGTTCGATTACATGGTATTAAAGCTTATGTTTTTATTAAAAACATTACAAATGGATAATACAGGAATCTTTCATTAGAATAATTCATCAGAATAATCTATTGAAGTATTTAAAATCCTAAAATTCAAACTCATGAGCAAATTAAAAATATAAGGCTTTTTATCTATAAGAAGTATTAAAACTGAATTTTTTACAAATTAAAATGAAGTTTATTTTTATATAAATATTTTTTACATATTTTGTAGAAAAGTATCTAATATAGTATTTTAACAAAATGCGTCATAACTTTTTACCTAAAGTTTGAGAAATTAATGTTTTTGTTCTCAATTTGTAATTGTGAAATAAAGGCTTATATTAAAATTTCTTCAGAACTTAAAATTTTTAATGATAATTTAGTTTCAAATTTTAATGTTTCATTTTGTTAAAAATAGAGATATTTCCATATATCAAACGCTTCGAAAAAAGCAACAGTAATGGGGATTTATAAATCAGATATATAATTGGTCTGAATGTTTCTAGCTCAAGAGTTTATCATTGGAAACTATAACTTTATTACACTTTAAAATCAAATATATTTTTATATTTTGCAATTTTTTTAAACCAATTTGAGATGTCAATAACAGATCTTTTTCAAAAATTAATACATTTATATTTTGAATCATTTTGTAATTTGTCAAGCATCTATTATAACAATCGAAAGAAAAAATTATGTTTCTATGCATTTTAATGAAAAAATTAAAAATATATATGTAAATAACTTATGAATGTAAAAAAAATAACTTCAATCTTCATAAACTTACATAAAATTATAAATTTTGCAATATCAAATCAAATATGAAAAATGTGCTTTAAGTTAAAATACCAGATTTATAGTTAATTCAATAATGAAATTGTTTCCTTTTCGACAATAATCACGTTGAGTTATATTTACATACTTTTACTTTCTAGAGAAGCAAAGATTTCAGAAAACATCAGATGAACCCATTTAATCAGATCCAATCAATTAAAAATACAAGGTTACATAATTCAATGCTAACATTTCAGAAAAATAAGCTTTATTTACTAAAACAAATATGAGAATATATAATTCATTTAAACCTACAAATACATTCAAGTGCCAGAAAAACCGTTGCTTGCATAACGTCTTGAAGAACATCTACGAATGTTTTGAAATGCCAAAACACGACGTGGCGTGAATTCTGTTATAGTTTGAAAATATTCTGAAGACACTTTACATCATGAATCCTGAAAAGTAATCCACAAAAATCACAGTGGTTTCGACAGTCGTAGAAGTCGAGGAGACATGTTTTGAATGACAATATAAAGCAAAACAAAAACACATTCTGGCCAATGAATTAGAAACCTTTTAGATGGTCATTTAAATATCTGCTAGGTTGAAGAAACCAATTTTTGACTAGGTAACACGTAGTGGGAATGCTAGTATAAGTAATGTGAAAAAGTTTCTCAAGATAAAAAAAAGTAAAATGCGAAATCCATTTAAATGTAATCCTTTGAAAAAGAGTGTATAGTTACCCTTTCAGTATGGGACTCAATTTCGAAGACAACAAATCTTACTAATTTCTCAAAAGTAAACATATTAGAGGTTTTCAAAAGTGAAGTCAGAACCCACAATTCACATTGGGACTCCAACAAAGTTTTCGAAGAGCGAAATCGGAATCTTCTCGGATAATTCTTATGGTATAACAAAAACTCTACAGTGGTTCATTTGATAAAATTGTTCAACCAATGATCTTCGCAGTGGATTTCATCCCGAATCATATGCCAAGAATTGCAGAAAAATAAGAATAGGCCTACTCAGGTGCATGTATGTATACTCAGGTGCATGTATGTATACTCAGGTGCATGTATGTATACTCAGGTGCATGTATGTATACTCAGGTGCATGTATGTATACTCAGGTGCATGTATGTATACTCAGGTGCATGTATGTATACTCAGGTGCATGTATGTATACTCAGGTGCATGTATGTATACTCAGGTGCATGTATGTATACTCAGGTGCATGTATGTATACTCAGGTGCATATATATATATATAATCAGGTGCATATACAAACAATCAGGTGCATCTATGTATTATCAGGTGCATGGATACTCAAGTGTGTTAGAATTAAAAATGCTATTAAGCCCTTTACATTTACTCGTTCTGTACAAGTTTCTTCCGGGAGTATCAACACATAAAGCACGTTATGGTTGTATGGAACAAATGAGTTTATGTCCTTCAAGCGTAAAAAATCAATAATAAGATATCCAGGTGTACTGTCAGATCAATGCAATGTTAAATATTCATTCTAGTGACATCAGATGGACAATAAAGCAACCATAGATTTGTTATAAGTGTTCAACATTTTTTTTCGCTACATTATTGTTTGACTTTTAACACCTTCTCCACAATCAGAGAATTGGGATCATAGATAATGTGTGGAGTATGCTGGAGTGGTACATTGAACAGTAATTCCATGCACAATATACAAGCTTTAATTTTGAATTCAATTTTTATAATATTTTTCTAATATTTACATTATAAAATCTTAAATATTATCCCAAATAACTATCCTTATTCATTACAAATTCCTGAAAACTTCATATTATACGGAAGATTATTTATAAATAATACTTATTTGGAATATCTAGTCAGGTATAAGTTACTGATTAATTTCCATTTTTCTCACTACAATTTTTTATAAACCCTTTGAATGTACTACAATTATTTAAATTTAAATTGAAAACTAATATTTTAATTAGTTGTATGCGTATGTATTCCCAGAAGTTTTTCTGATTAATTATTAATTTTATTATAATTGGGGATACCTTATATTTCGTGATTTTTTTAACGAAGCAAAACCAGAAGCAATTCCATTCTTTTCATCATGAAGATATGTCCACAATAAAATCCCTTTTATAGATTTATCTTTTAAAATAAATTACATGTATTCAGAAGAGTAATGTAAATTTTTAGAAAACTTCATTGCAATTCGAAATAAAATGTCTAGAGATGAAATAAACTTTCTCGTAATATCTTTCAAAAAAAATGCGCAAATTTGATTAAATCTTTGATTAATATATTTTAGAATCTCCCTCAACAAGCCTTCCTCTAAGTGTGTGTGTGTGTATTTTTTTAATCATACTAATTAAATTTTAAACCACTATCCATGTCTTAATAAGCCCAGTACAATCCGCTTTTGCTTTCAAAAATAAATATTATCAGGTATCCAATATTTCTATTTCGAGGAAAAAAAAACTAATTTTTACTAGCGCAAAATTAAATATCCTTAATAATTAAGAAACGTATACGAATTTGATTTTTTAATTAATTTACTTGGAAAATATGATTAAATGTGCTTTTAATATACTTTCAATTTGTCTGAAAAATCTAAAGTATCTTTTACTGCTGGATATTTTAAAGCTCTATCATTATTTTAAAAATAGAATAAATAATATGCATTTTGATATTTTTAATCAATTTAGTGTTTCAGAGATATAATTTACATAAAATTTTATGAATAATAATCCACATTTGCTTTAAAAAAGATGTCTCTGAAATTTCTCTTTTGCTTTTATGCATATATATTTTGAAAGGGTTTAATAATAATAGATTTGAAATTAGTTTTCTCAAATCAATATATCTTAAGGGAATATTATCTTATTTTTTATTAAAACTATATTTTTCATGTATCGTTATGTTATACACACTGCCCTAATATATTATAGATAAAAACTATAAGAAACCCAAAATCTTATTAATTAAACTATGAAAATTTTTAAGATAAATAGATAAAAGTAAATTATATTTTCTCAAAAAAAAATGTTAAATGACAAAAATGAGTAAGTTTAACTAGCAAACATGTTTGTTAAACCCCTGTGTTACATAAATATAAGGACATTTATAATTTGCATTTAAAACCATTTGTATTTTGAATATCACTATAGTACTTTTTTTTAAAAAAATATCAACTGTAGAGAATAACTTCTAGCTGCATAAAGAGACAAACCATAATGGTATAAATTTTTTATGAAGAAATTCATGATGTCACGTGATAAGGAATTATCTGAACTAGAAATTTAAAATAATTAATTTTATAAGGATTTCAGAAAACTTATATGGGGAAATAAGCAAGAATTTAAGCTTTCTTAAACTGTCATTCATTATGCCAAAAGCAAAAATATTTTTGTGAAACATATATGACATTTGGGAAGAAGAGTAAATTGTCAGATTGAAATAATCGGCAAATTTATATGAATATAAATATTCTCTGTAACAGATCTGTAATAATTTTACGGATAAGAGATTGCTTTACTGCCCAATATAGTGATCTTTCAAAATATCCTATAAGATATAGATAGATATAAACAGAAGAGAGACGTGCAGGACTGAAGGTTAACCATGCGGTTCATAAATAACTTTGCTTATCATTTGTCCGGTACTGGTAATATATAACCGTGTTCATTATCCTAAAGTATTTTCTTTTGTAAGTGTTTTAACCATGTGTGTGTAATGAAATATACACAATAAATGTTTTGTTATATAATAATCTAGCTTCTATTTTTCTTATTCTCTATCCTTCCATCTCTATTATTTAAACAACACCACAGATAAATAAAATTATCCCATATACAACATTCTGATTCATTTGAAAATCAAATTTATATGTTGCTCTCTAGAAATTAAAGTGAAACCAAAACTTAAAACTCAAGAAAAAAAAATTAAATGAAATTAATTAAGAAGGTTATAATCTGAATGTTAATCGAAAAAATATTTTTCTTAGGAAATATCTTCATTCAGATTGCTCGAGTAATAATATTTAACTATTCACATGTTTCACGAAATAAATTCGAGATTTTTTCAGTAGTGCATTTATGTTTGTAATAGAGATAAGTTTTTCATTTAGTGTGAGATTTTATATATGATGGGGAAAAAGAATCATCATTGTGATCAAAGAAAACGAGAGTTATTATCAATAATTTCTTTAACAACATTTCGATCTTTTAAATAAAAATTAAAAATAGTGTATCTAAATCATACAGCTACACATTAAAAAATATTCAATTTGATAATTTACCATTCCATTCATTAAATGTGTAAAAAATGTGTTTCATAAATGAAGATTCAAGATCTGATACTTAAGGCCAATTCATTAAACAAACTTAAAATTGAATAAATCATGTCTTGCAGTTCGTCAATTTTATGTAGATATTTGTTTATATGCGTCTGTGCACAAATTGTATGAAATTATCATGGACAAATGACACAAAATTCTCAAACTTTCCCAGGAAACCTGATTTAATTCGACGGAGATGAATTGTATGAATAATGAAGAAAAATGGGGGATCAATATTTCCTTCAGTTTTAGAAAAAATGATTTTAAGTAGTAGGCTTATTATTTTGTGTTAGATACGTATATGAAAAAAAAATTGAAATTATTCATAAGACATTTAGTATATTAAATATATTTTCAAGTTTCACATAATAGTTTGCTATTATGTGCATGATTTATGTTACACTTATTACATCAATTCATTTCAGTTTCTAAAATTTTTAATTATTTATAGTAAAAATCTTAAACTATAAACTTGTCTCTTAATTTAGTAAAACTCGCCGATTATTTTTACTATATATTTATTTAAAAATTGCCTCAAAATTTAATAAGATCTATTTTTCAAAAAAAAAAATAATAATGTTCCTTAGTTGACTATGGATTTATTTCAATAATAAAACTCACGTAAATATTACTTTTTACAATTGAACTATTCTTTTCATTGTTGAAAGGATTTAAATTTAAAAATTATTGGGAATGATTATAAGTTTTTAAATTAATGATAAACTTGTGCAATTTAGGAACATTTCATGAAACAAATATCACTAAATTACTGCACTCAAAATTAGAAATTGGTACCCATAATGATGTCCAATGATAAAGAGAAATCACAGTTAAAATAATATTAAATATTTTGAAATTTATATTTATAAATGTTATTATTTACTGTTATTTAGCAATCTATTAATTTTAAACTTTTGTAAGAATATCATTAAATACTAATGTATTTCCATGCAAAATCTACTAAATGGATAAAACAAAATTCATTAGAAATTTTATGCCACTATCTTGTTAAGTACTGAAACAAATTTGGTAAAATATGTAATTTCTTAAAATAGAAACCACAAACACAGATTTCCACTAAATAAGTTCTACTGTTTTCAATGAAAATCACCAATGAAATACAAAAATTATAGTTTATTACATATTCGTTATAATCACTCTCAAATTAGAAAGCGAGAACAATGACTTTATTACCGAACCAGTAAAATAGAATAACTATTAAAAATGAAAAAATATATTATTTACATTACAAATTAAATTGCATAAGATTCTCTCTTTCTCAAGAAAAAAAAATTACACAGAGATCCAAAAATTAATTTGCAAATACACATCCACTTTAAAATGATGAATGAATAAATAAATTTTGCTTAGTACATTTTATTTTATCAAAATTTAAGGATTTTCCTTCAGAGATTTTATGATTTTTTCAAATTAAATAAACTGCACATTTTAATTTACTTTATTGTGTCTGAAATAAATTATTAAGTTACAAGCTTAAGTCTTATTTCTAAGATTACTGTGTTTATTAGTCAAACTAATTTTCACAATAAACTGATAAAACTATTTTTTTTAAAAATGATATTATATCTTCATTTAATATTGAACAGAGAACTCGTCATTACTTTCTTAACTAAAAACATTAAAGAATTTCACATTGAATCATATCTATGAAATATCATAATATAAAATATTTTAAAACTTTCGTTAGTTAATATGAGTTTTATTTTGTGTTTTGCAGGAAATTTATTTTTAGTATTTAAAATAGTGACAAACGAATTATATTTTCTGATAGATCTTAAATAGTGCAATATTTGTGATTTTGAAACAATCTTATATTTTTTCAACCTAGATGCAGCAGGAATACATTTTCACAGCATTCAAAAAGCTACTTAGTCTAGAATTTTCACTCTCTTCAAAAATGTAATGCTGATAAAACTAATTACTGAAAATTTGAACATTTCTTATTTTTAGAGAAAAGAATCATTGTTTACAATAAAAAATATTAAATTCAACCACATGAATTCTTCTTCATAAAACATTTAAAGCAAATTACAAAACATGCAAAGGATGTTCATTATTTTTAAATTTATTCATCATTAATTATGGATGGCTAAATTCAAATCAGGATATTCAGAATGGGTTAAACGAGAAAATTTTGCGTTCGGTATATAATATAAATAGTCCACTCACTTTATTTTAAGTAAATAACGGCCTGCTGACAGCGCACACTTTAAAGCAGGCCTGTAAATAGAAAGTATTTCTTAAAATTTAGAAACTCTTGCTTAAATTTTAATTAGCTGATGCAAAATAACACTTAACATTCATTGGTAAGAAGCTAAAAAATAATAATTCTTTTGATATTAAGTCCGCAAATTATGTTAAATTATTCTATCCAAGCATGTGTGTTTCATTAAATTAACATTAAATTTATACTCATAAAAAATAAATTTAAACTAATCCATTTTGTTCACGAGTATTAAAATTCAGCAGAAAGAACTTTTTTCGGTACAAATCTTCTTGAATAAATTCATTTATTCCTTTGCCACAACAGTTGTTTTTAAATTATCTGTAGCAAACTAATCGATGAAAATTTTTAAAAATTCATGATTTCCCCATGAGTGTATTATTCTGTTTTAAATGTATATTTTAAGGGCGGAGTAATCTTAAATATAAAAATTAATTCCCAAGCGGCATCTTTTAATAAATTGTCTGCAGGCTTCAGTGCAAATTTTCAGAGTTTAGCATTTATAATTTATTCTTTTAAAACTAACTTTCACTGGGAAGATTTAGATGCAAATTTTTGTACCAAATTAATTTAGAAAACACTCCTGTGGCAAATGTAAGCAGCTGTAAGTAAAGATATCTGGTAGGTACCTTTACTCTAGAATATCTCTATATAGAATACCTTTACTCTAGAATGTCTCTATATAGAATACCTTTACTCTAGAATATCTCTATATAGAATACCTTTACTCTAGAATGTCTCTATATAGAATACCTTTACTCTAGAATATCTCTATATAGAATACCTTTACTCTAGAATATCTCTATATAGAATACCTTTACTCTAGAATGTCTCTATATAGAATACCTTTACTCTAGAATATTTCTATATAGAATACCTTTACTCTAGAATGTCTCTATATAGAATACCTTTACTCTAGAATGTCTCTATATAGAATACCTTTACTCTAGAATATCTCTATATAGAATACCTTTACTCTAGAATATCTCTATATAGAATACCTTTACTCTAGAATGTCTCTATATAGAATACCTTTACTCTAGAATATCTCTATATAGAATACCTTTACTCTAGAATGTCTCTATATAGAATACCTTTACTCTAGAATATCTCTATATAGAATACCTTTACTCTAGAATGTCTCTATATAGAATACCTTTACTCTAGAGATGTCTCTATATAGAATACCTTTACTCTAGAATATCTCTATATAGAATACCTTTACTCTAGAATATCTCTATATAGAATACCTTTACTCTAGAATGTCTCTATATAGAATACCTTTACTCTAGAATATCTCTATATAGAATACCTTTACTCTAGAATATCTCTATATAGAATACCTTTACTCTAGAATATCTCTATATAGAATACCTTTACTCTAGAATATCTCTATATAGAATACCTTTACTCTAGAATATCTCTATATAGAATACCTTTACTCTAGAATATCTCTATATAGAATACCTTTACTCTAGAATGTCTCTATATAGAAAATTTTAAAACATAGATCTTTCTATCACTAGTACTCAAGATACTTGAGCTTCATAAATAAAGAAATATATTTCTAAATACTTTAATATTGTATAATAAAGAAATTAACTGTAAAATAAAAATAATTCAGGAAAAATTATTACAAATAAATATATACAGGGTGCGCCATAAATTCATGCAAACTTTAAAAATTAATTAAAAAACCACAAATTATATTAAAAAAGTGTGGTTTACGCCAATAGCATAAAAAAATGGCGGATTTTTTATCAACAACAAATTAGTTAAAAACATGGCCGGTTGGTGGCACTGAGGTGCCTACACGAAGCTGATTTATGCAAATCAGGTCGTTAATAAGCACCTGAATGGACATGGACTCTTCATTTGATGCCGCCCCCTCAGTAAAAAAAAAAATTGTGAACATTTGGTGAAGACCGAGTGATAAGTAGAGGCTGTAAGCTCAAATGGCCCCCACTATCACCAGATTTGACTCCTGTAGATTTTTGGCTGTGAGGTTATTTAAAATCTCTGGTGTACCTGTCCGCCCATTGCACACTGGCGGAACATAAAGAAGCCATTCAGCAGATCCTGTATGGGATTTCTCTAGACATGCTGTACTCAGCTGTCACAGGTGTTGAGATTCGCTTTACTTGACTCATACAATCTGGTGGAGTTCATATTGAACAACTTCAGCTTAAATAAATCTTGGAAAATCCAGAATTGTATTGGTATTGTGTTAATTTTCTTAAAACCTTCATCATCAGCGCCACCTATTGGTCATTTTTTAACTAATATTTTTTGTTCCTAAAAAAAAAATTTGCCTTTTTTGTGATGCCATTCCTGCACACCACACTTTTTTAACATCATTTGTTCTTTTTTAATTAAGTTTTAAAGTTTGCACGAATTTATGGCGCACCCTGTACACAGTATTTCTGTAGACTTTTCAAAATTTTTAATGTATACATAACTAAAATTATGTTTCAGGAAAGATGTAAAATATGAGTTAAAAAATCTGCATAGAAATAGGTTCTTTAGGAATAAACTCGATGACTAAAACGTGTATAAAATATGTATATTTTTTATAAATCATTCAAATAATATTTTCATTGATTCAATATCTCTCACACTATTTAATACTTTGAAAATTGTTTCATATATACAAAATCTTAAGTAATACACACCTGAAAATTTTGTGCAAAATTCAAAATATTTACAATTTAAGAAAAATAGTAATTAAATTAAAATCCTCTACTTTCTGATGTTCCCAGATTTAGAAATTCTGTTAATTTGTACAGAAGGTAAAGTAAGCTAGAGAAATAGTTGAATATTCCTTGATGCAATATATTAATCGAATGATTTCAAATATAGCTCAAATCGTAAACTTACATGTGCGTTATTGTCTAACTAAAGTACATTTAATGTATAGGATGTTTTGATAATCATATAACTGACTATTTTTATTTTTGAAAAGCATTCAAAATGTTGAGATTGAATCGAAGGCATAGATTTTTTATAACAGAGACAATAGTTTCCGAATTTTATGACTACTAACAAAAAGTTGCATATGAGCTTTTTCGAAGATAATTACAAAAACAGTGACAGCAATAATATCGAACATTTTTTGCAAAGGAATAATTCACGTATATAACATTGCAAAAATTATACTGCAAAACAATAATGAAATTTGCCTGTTTCGATAGAAAATTATTGATTTGTTCTTACAAACAAAAGTCATCCTAATATTTCTTCCAAAACTTGCGAAATATCAAACATTCGATTGATTAGTGAAATTCTTCTCAATAACAAATCGCTTTCATGTACAAATATTCCGATATTGTCCTCTTTTGATACACATTTATACTATGGGAAAATACAGAAAATTACGTTTTTTCATTTGAGATTCTTTTCCGAATAAATTTATACATGAAGTTGCACCAAATGTTAATTTTACTCCCTATCATTTGCAAGGAACAAAGATTATGTTTGATGTTATATTACCCAAAAAAATACATTATTTATAACCATCTGCTTTTAAGTTTAGCAAAAGCATAAAAACATCAACTTATAAGTAGTGAAATCAATATTTAAAATATAAAAGTACTGATGACTAGATTTATTTCTGTTTTGCATAGTAATCCTTAAATTGTATAAGAGTTACTTATTTTGCATAATAAGTAACTCTTATACAATTTAAAGACTTGATTTTTTCTTTATCAGAACTAACCTAAGAAGTAAAAATTGATTATTATTATTACTTTAGTTTATTACTGTACAAATCGAAAATTTACTTTCAAATACATTTTAAATTTAATATATTGCTTCAAACTGTCAAATAAAAATGTAATAAATGCTATTTTTCTATTATTTACAGGAAAACTCAAAAGTTTTTTTTTTTTTTTTTTTTTTTTTTTTTTTTTTTTACAAAACATCTCAAACAGATTCAATTTTAAGTCTGTGAATGCTTTAAATTTATTTAGATAACTAAAAATATATTTATCATTATCAGACAAAAATTTATAAATACTTCCCTTTTATCTGTAGAAATAAAAATTTAAGTTATTTCTGATTCAACATGAATAAAAGAAGTTATCGGTGGACAAACAACAAATATCTTGTGGATAACTGAATATGGGAAAGTTCAGATAATTATGTCACCTATCCAGCCAGTCTGACATTTCTAGCCACCCTTTATTGGTCCATCAAGAAATCATATTGCTATTGAAACTTTTTAGCGTAAGATTACATTATTTATCGAGACCAAATAAGAGGAGGGAGAATAAAACCCATTAGAAGCCCAATAAGACTCAACATGAATTTTTTACTGTGTATTTTCATTCAAATTAACAGATTTTTAATTTCAAATGAAACAGTTGGACGCATAAATTATAGTAACTTGACTACTATAATTAAAAAACTAAAGTTCTATTGTTACATAAATAATTAAATTTAGTGTATTTATTCACACAAAAGTTTCTACTTTAATTGCACCATTTAAATAAATGAGAAAAGTAAAAAATGCTAGCTTTTTTTTTCAAACAAAAATGAATATAGTCAATGATTTAAATGTAATCAAAGTCTTACTTAAAAAACATCATTTTAAAATAGTAAAAATAAATACTATAATTCGTAATAATATT
This sequence comes from Latrodectus elegans, assembly GCA_030067965.1. Classification (NCBI taxonomy): domain Eukaryota; kingdom Metazoa; phylum Arthropoda; class Arachnida; order Araneae; family Theridiidae; genus Latrodectus; species Latrodectus elegans. The sequence goes on from CM057812.1 coordinate 56,317,665, forward strand.
GGGTTTAGAAAAGTAATTTTTATCAACAAATTTTTATCAATTTTTATTCATAATTTTAAGAGTTTATTTATTTGTTAGCATTGCTTATAAGAAAGAAATTATTTTAATCATGAAATATTTTAAGGACTTGACATTAAAAATATGAAATGCAAGTAATTTAAAAACATATTGCACAGTAATCAAAATCTATATTGTAAATAGAGGCAGTACATTTTTTTCACTTTTTGTCCCAATTAGATGAACAAAAATAAAAATATTCATATAGAAAGAAAATTACATCTAACCCTGAAATGTTTTCGGTAAGACTTTTAATAAGACTGCTACATTTTTTTCATCATTTTTATAAGACTGTTGAAAAAAATATCACAAATACTTGGTAAATCGTTTTATAACAAACATGATATTTTTCAAAGTTAATAAGAAAAGATTTCTAATTTTACAGCATTAACTTGAAAAATAGTTTTAATTTTTTTCATTGATTGCTTATCAATATTACAAGAACATTACTAAAAGAGATTAAAAACGCTTAAAAAATAAAAGCAAATATGTAATTATATTTCCCTGCGATATAATCAAACATAAAAAAAATTTTACTTCCATTACATACCACCTTTATAGAACAGCTAGACCATTAAGCAAGATTTTAAATATGTTTTAAAGAACAAAGCGTGTTTTAAAATCAAAAAAAAATAATATTTGATGATGTGCAGATCTTTCATGTAAAGGAAAGTGTGTGTGTGTGTGTGTGTGTGTGTGTGTGTGTGTGTGTGTGTGTGTGTGTGTGTGTGTGTGTGTGTGTGTGTGTGTGTGTGTGTGTGTGTGTGTGTGTGTGTGTGTGTGTGTGTGTGTGTGTGTGTGTGTGTGTGTGTACAAAAGTAGGGCCGTGGTAGCTTAGTGGTTAAGGTATCGGTCTTCCACCCGGAAGGGTGGGATTCGATTCCCAATGCCGCCAAAGACCCATCGAGTACATGCGATATACGTGCTCGTTAAATCTGTGGAATCGAAAGTCCTGTGGTCGGTCGTTGAGCAGTTCTTCAGACCTTGGGATTCTATGGTCTGAAGAAATTTATTCCCCCTTCAGATCAATGTCAAAATTGAGAGAGTAGATACGCTGGTTCTGCCATCTATCAGAGAATTTGAAGAGCAAAAGTCGTCTTTCACTTTCATGGTGCTCTGACTTAACAATAGACGCTCCCAATTGACCTAAATTCACGTAACTAAGGCATAGCGAGCTTAGCTTGTCCAAATGTCATTAGTAACAACAACAACAACATACAAAAGTGAATATAGTAAGTTAGCATTCATATGTATTTTGAACTAAAAAATAACTATAAAATGTATTTTTTTAAAGAAAAATGATGTTATTTTGATATTTTTATCGATTCACCCACACACATTATATTGAAAAGAAATACTGCTCATGAACCTGTTTTCTTCAAAAGTTAAGAATAATCTTTCTTTATATGAAAATATCTAAAAATTATTAATCCGTATATTTAACTATTAAATAAATTAATACATATCTAATTTACACTATATATTTCTTATAAGCATAATATTTAAATGCTGAATTGATTGCACAAGAAATTACTTCAAACTAAATAATAGTATGTAAATGAATTCAAGACGTCAAAAGAAACTAAGATTTACCCTATTTCAAAATCTCTCTTTTTTATAGTTTACTAACTATTTACATTATTATATATCCATATACATGGTTCATAGTAAAGGTATTTGACATGTAAAATGAATTACTTTATAAAATATGATTCTTTCTTACTGGTTATTTTATCATTAAAAGATATCTAAATTTGAATTCGCGTAACCAAAGTTTTGTGAATTGTTAAAAAATGCATAAATTAAAAAATTTTATATCTTATATTTCACTTTCTATTAATTATTATTTTTCTATGATATGTTTTTTTATAAATTTTTTACAATGCTTTACATTAATAGTTTTCATACATATTTTCAACAAAATCTTGAGCATATTGGAATTCTTTTCCCGAAATTTTATATCTTTAAAATTTGGACTCATAATATCTTGGATAAAATTGGTCATAAAAGGATATGTTTTTTTTATATCTAACAAATCTGTAATCAGAATGATTAGAAGAAACTTGTTCGCGTTAGAGATAACATTCAACATCATTATATTAAGAGTAAAATCTCTCTTTACTTAAATTTTACAATGCTTGTGCTGACTTTAATACAAAGAATAATTGCTGTAACTTGTTTTTAATGATTGTTAAAGATATATTTATTTAGAATTCCAAGAAATATTGAAAATATAACCATTAAAAATATGGGAAAAAACTTAAAGCTATAGTATGTCTTGTCATCCATGAAAATTTTAACCAATTACTTATTCTTTTTCTGCAATCTATTTAAGACGACTGAGTATTTTAGGAGTATTTTTGGTTCTCCATTCCTAGAAATCAAAAGTACTTCAGAAGTTAAATTATTTAAATTCCTATGTAATCTCAACGGTAACAATAAATGCTTATATTTAAATATTCCATACATAGTGGTGCAGGTGATTATGGGTTTGGAATACTCGCCTATCACCAAGTGCTTCGTAATTTTGAACCAGGATCACTTGACAAGGTCACACTTGAGCTGGTACTCTTATCTCCATATCCATATCACATCAGTTCAATGATATTTATCATGGACACATTTACAATCCATGAAGATCCAGCAACCCAGTGAAGGAGAGAATGCGGTTACCTTCACACATAAACACTGTCCGACACAAATGATGTTTTAATCCACAGGTCTTAGGGAGGTGACGTGAAACTACTGACTCTCTGAAGCTCTTATATTTAAATATAGTAGAAATGTCATCAATTAATAGATAACAATAACTGCTATTTTAGAAAAAAATATGTTTTAAAATTATACACATAAACTACAGGGATTTATCCTGTCAATTAAAACTTAACCATAACACTTGAACTTAATCAACCAGAAACCTTCAATCAGACTCCTCGCTTAATCTCACTTTTATTTGATTATATCGTGAAGGCAGTTTTCAATTTTTACTTCTTTTTTGCATACATTGATCCCCTTATATACTTAACATACTCATTCCCATAGCAGTACAATATCCCGTATCAATCTTCAGACATTATCTCTTATTCGACTCATTGTTTCACAACCTAAGATAAGCCAGGTTGTGAAACAATGAGTGAAACAATAACGCAGAATGAAAATACTATATGAAGATACAGGTAAATATTCATGAATAAAACAGCAATGTATATATTTTTTCTTTCCAATGCAATGTTGAAGTTAGTAAAGTCTACAGTGGTTCCATCTGTCAACAAATAAATATATTGTTATTGTTCCCCATAACTAATAAATAATTTATTTCTTCATTACCACAGTCTCTAATATGATTGTTAAAAATCATCTCCTTTATTATCCATCACATTTAGAATATTTAGAAATTTATTCCTATCTATCCTAACGATGAGATTTTAAATATTTATGAAATCTTAGGGGCTTATATACTATTTAGTATATATTTATATATAATTTTTATTTCATTTGGGTTGAAATATTTTGCATTTAATATATTTCAAAAACTAATAAGTATATTGTATAAAGATATGCAATAATATAGCATAGGAATATTTTCTGAGATTAATAGCATTAATCTTGAAATCATATCTAGTATTGAAAATCAGTAACAAATTTTGCGTTTTTCATATCTTTTGAATCAAAAACCGAAATACAAATACACTCTTCTGATCGAAAAAGTTCAATTAACCATGTAATAAACTAAATAAAAATGAGAAATGGAAGATTTAAAATATTTCACTTATTTAATGATTTAATTTTAAATTCTTATCAAAAATTAAATTTATATATTAATGAGTTTAACGTTATGCTGCATGAATAAATTAATGTATAGTACTTGCTTTATTTTGCTTGAAATATTTTGCAGTTAAAATGGTTTAAAATGTTTTAACTGAATATTCTTCAAAATTACAAAATGTTTTTAAGTTTTGCCCTTATTATATTTTAGTAAATGCAAAAATAATAAGTAAATCTTTATGCCATAGGAGTAATATATGTTGATGTAATAGTTATATATATATATATATATATATATATATATATATATATATATATATATATATATATATATATATATATATATATATATACACTACTGGCCATTGAAATTGTTACACCAAGAAGGCGAAATGCTACAGACGTAAAATTTATACAAATTTATACGAAAGGAAGAAGGTGCTGTGATATGCAAATGATTAATTTTTCAGCGCATTCAGACATTCAGACAAAGCAGGCGCCAGTAGCGACACCTATATTGTGTTAAAATGAGGAAATTCTTCAGCCGGTTCCTCATACACAAATTGCATTTGAACGTTGTTGCCTGGTGAAAAGTTGTTATGATGCCTCGTGTAAGAAGGAGAAATGCGTACCAGCACGTTTCTGATTTTGATATAGGTCGAATTTTAGCGTACCAGGATTGCGGTTTATCTTATCGCAGTATTGCTGCTCAAGTCGGTCGAGATCCAATGACTGTTAGCAGAATATGGAATCGATGGTTTCAGGACGGTAACACGGAACGCCATGCGAGATCTCAACGGCCACCTACCACAAGCAGCTGAGAAGACAGGCTTATTATCCCTATGGCCGTTATGGATCGTGCAACCACGTCAGTGTTTCAGCAGGATAATGCCCGACCGCATGTTGCTGGTATTGTACGGACCATCCTTGATACGGAACATGTTCGCTTGTTGCCCTGACCAGCACGTTCTCCAGATCTTTCATCAATAGAAAACGTCTGGTCAATGGTTGCCGAGCGACTGGCTCGTCACCAAACGCCAGTCACTACGGTTGATGAACTGTGGCATCGTGTTGAAGCTGCATGGGCATCTGTACCTGTACATGCAATCCAATCTCTGTTTGACTCAATGCCAAGGAGTATAACTGCTGTTATTACTGCCAGAGGTGGTTGTTCTGGGTACTGATTTCTCAGGATCTATATATCCAGCCAATTTTTTTGAAAATTTAATCACTTGTTATTTCTAGTATAATATATTTGTCCAATAAATATCATTTTGTTATCTGCATTTCTTCCTGGTGTAGCAATTTTAATGTCCAGTAGTGTATATAGAATTACATCTATTGTTAAAACCTTAGTATCATAATCTTTTTTTTTTCTTTTTTTTTTGAGCCGAAACAAAAATAAAATTTATTCATTGCTTAAATATTTTCTACCTTATATTTAAATGTAGATATTGGTATAGAAGACATTACATTTTTGATACTTTGAAACTAGAGTTTCTTAGTTTTCATGAAATCTTGACAGACATTTGAAAACAATTAAATTATAAGATTTCAATAAAATAACGGCATAAGCAATTTTTTTCACATAAGGGAATAAGAGCGTCATAAATACAAATTTTTCTTATTTTCAAACTTTTTAATAAACAAATTCTAAGTCTGATGTCAAAATCTACTTTTATATGTAGCAAATGTAATTCAGCGTAAATTTTATTTAAAATATCTTATTTTTCTTCTAACACATAATTTTATGTTATTTTTGAATCAATTGCTTAAATCAAATATTTGAATCAGAATGTTTAGCAATAATTAATGCCATTGCTTGCTTATATTTATTATTATTAATATAATCGAATACTTCATATCCGTCATGTAACTGTTGTTTAGTTTAAAAATATTAAATTTTAAAGATCTTAAAAACGAAGCATGGAAAATTAGGGAAAAAAAATTTCAAGCAAAGCAACAATATACGATAAATCTCAAGTAAACATTCAATGACAATTCAAAGTAAACAGTTTTTAGTTTTTATGGTGTCCATCATGAAAATAGCTTATCAAAAAAAATTTAAATTCTAATTATGCATTAAAATTTTCTGAAAAAATACTTACATTAAAAATAATATTTTTATGTCTGAACATATTATTTTAATGTCTGAATTTTGCTATCAATTCTACACATACGTATATAACATATGTACATAAATAAAACTTGATAATTATATTTATAAAATAAAATATTCTGAATATTTCAATACCACACTATACTATATATATATGATAATGAATATAACGAAATTAAATGGTATACATGTAATTTAGTATAACTAAAAAAATTACACTATCATTTGAAAAAGCAAAAAAAATATCTTTTAATATATTAAATGGCAACAAAAAATGTATATATATATATATTAAAATTTATTTTAATAGAAAATTGATTTAAAGTGCAATTCAATTTTTATTCTAAAATGCATGTATTGCTTTAGTTAATAAAAATTATTTGAAATAAAGCAGTTAGACCACCAAAACAATTGCAAAATTCTACCACAGCATTAAGCTTCATGAATAATTCGCTAATATTTCACTAGACATCCAATATCTAAAACAACAGCTTTGTACACACGAAGCGTATTTTTTATCATATCAGCATATTATTATAGTAAATCTAAAAATTTTTATAAGAAATTGAAATTACCATTTAAAATAAAAACTTCAGCTACATTAAATTCCTCTCCTATTTTTAAACAAATTATATAAATTTTTAGATTAAAACCATTTTAATTAGTTATGCTTATTTCAGTTATGATAAATTTATAACGTTCCAAATATAGAAAATTCCCTGAATTTCAAAATGCACTTAACGAAATCATGCTCTACTTTTATATATTGCCAATCAAAATTTTATGCAAATAACGAGAAAATATATTATGAAATAAATTCTTTAAACATATTCTTTCAAATATAATGAGCAAACAAGAGATGCACACACAAGTTCATTTTTCTTTTCTTTTTAAGTTACATTTTTCCAAAGAGCTTATTTACCTTTCAAACGAGACTACCACAAAATTTATAAAGTTCAAGCATATTTCTTTTATGTTATGAGGATGCTTGAATTTTAAATCCTTGAGTTGTGAGCCCTCTAATGTGACTAGTTCACCCACGAGAATTCTCGTTAAATTCTCAATACTGTTGGTAAAACATTTCTATTGGTAAACATAAAATTTGAAATTATATATTTCATTCCAGACTAAAACCATATTCCAGTTGAAATTTATTTCATGACTTGAGAAAATAACTAATATGCTACATAATTTCTAGCTACTTCTTCGTTATATGTACTGAAAAAGTAAATAGGTATTTTAAAATACAGATTGCCTTTTAACTTAGGCGACCTAAGAATTTTAGATACTTTGAAGTATACCAATTTACATAAAATGTGTTTATTGTAATTTTAATACACTAATTGCATTACAATTTCGTTTTAATTAACTATTTAAACTCATTCTGATATTAAAGTTAGTCAGTAATTCCAATGTAAAATCAGAATTAAACAAAATTGTAATTTCATCTAAAAATATGAGAATTTATTTTTTAGGCATTTTTATTTTTTTCAATGATTCAACTTGATTTTAATATTCAGAATTAAATATAGGTATTTAATTCTATAACTATTAAAAATAATTCAATTTTTTTTCTTATGTAGGCAAAAGGATTATTTATGATTCATTAAAAACGGTGACCTAAATCGAACAATTGCGAAAATATATCAGTGAAAGATATTTTTTTTATTTTATATATAGATAAATATAAATTTTATTCTCATTTAAAAATACGGTAAGAAGTCGTTATCATGTTCTGGTATTCAAAAACGATTACTCATTTAAGAAACAAATCGTATAAACGCACTTCAGGCCTAAATCTAGTTATCCAATCTTCTTTTTTCAGCATTTTTAAATTTTTCATAAATAATACCAATAATAGCACAAGCCATTTGAAAAATCAAGATTAATTTCTATTTCCAATGAGAAAATTCAGTTCTTATATTATGACTTTCATCCAAACGATATTTATCCGTTCTTCATATTATATTTTGTCCTATGTTTCATCTTTCAATTATTAATAATTCAGAGACGAATAAATCTTGATGAAATAGTTTTGTTTTCTGTAATTAAGTACTTTTATAGTTGTTTTAATTAGATTTCTCTTAAAAATAAGTAAATCTTTGTTTCAAGCAGTAATTTACCTTATTAGACAAATTATAAAGAATGCAATGCTGGGCCTTGCTTTTCATTACTGCAATCTAAATCTATCTGTGAAGCAAAACACAAAATATTATATATTTTAAATACTATTATTTATATATATATATATATATATATATATATATATATATATATATATATATATATATATATATATATATATATATATATATATATATATATATATATATATATACTGGTGTGCAAAAATTAAGGACGACACCGTTTTTCTAGGGTAGCGTCGTCGCTCAGCAGTGTACCAAATCGATAAAAATTGTGTCAGGAATTTACCTTATTAAACAAACATCCTCCAGATGTAAGAATATGAAAAATAAAAAGCTGTCCAAAAAAATTTTAAATGATTAAAAAGGAACTTTATTGAAAAATGACCATGGAGCAGAAAGACAGAGAGGGCTGAAACATCCATGGGACAGCTCTCTAGCAAGAAGCATCCTTCTTTTAGCAGGGGATATGACCCTGACTGCTGTGCA